>PVJX010043843.1:0-13471 GCA_004027295.1 Dolichotis patagonum
ATTTTGATTTGGTCCATGAGGTGATGAAGAAAGTCAAATCAACCATATTTTCAGTTTGGTGTTTTTAAACTTACTGCAATTGCTTTTCTATGAGATTTCAGGAAGAAAAATACAGTGGTTTGGTCCTTACAATGAATTGCATGTACCTTCAGCTACAACCAGGATAATTACAACATCTTTCAAGTCCTAAGGACTAGCTTTCTAATTTCATGATTTTTTATTTTATCTTCATTTTTTGCTTCTAAGCTTCAAGGACATTCTAAGCATAACATACAGTTTGAACATAATATTGCTTTGAATCTCACTTCCCAATCTACCTTATAAACTACGACCATTCCTCTTTTAGACTGCTCATAAATATTTTTCTTGGGGCTTGAAAGTTCTCATTTAGTCCTATCTTAAAGTTACATTTTGGGTAGCATAATCTGTGTTGGTTGTGCCATAAAAATATTTAAATATATTTAAATATAAAAGAAGCTCTTGTTCCTTTAAAATAGCTTCATTTACTTTTCCTCTTATAAATATAAAATTAGTTTACAAATTGGCAATTTGCCACTTTATTGGTTCTTGATAACTAATGGGACTCTAGTGTTTCAGAGTATTTAGGCAGAAAACCAAACTCCTTCAAAAATTTAAAATATTAAATACTAATGCTGAGATTTATTGCATATATCTGCATATTGCATTGATTGTGCATATATCTGTTTTAAATTTTTTAATACAGTATGTCTCAGGCTTATGTTTTATAGCTAGATAGGTTTTGGTGAAAATCACCATAGTCATAATCAGAACTTCAAAGACCATTGTCCAGTGGCCCTAAATCCCCTAGAAACGGTTTCTGCAGGAAAAGCAGAAAATTTTCTCAGGACATTCATCTCTCTTGGTAGCACAAAGCATTCCTATGTCTTACCAGTTCATCCTCCATTAAAGAACTTTTAGCAAGGAAATTTTATTAAACCAAAGGGACCTAATCTGGAAGCCTTTGCACTACAAATGGTGGAACTGGGAATGGCACCAAAACAATGTGCATTGCCGAGATGAACGAGACTCTCAATGTGGTTGCTGATGGGAGGAGAGAGCAATGATGATCTTGGTCTGAATTAGCTGCTCCAAACGATTTAGCCTCCTTGCAGAGAAAGTGAGAAAGAAGAATGTGGAGGTGGCCACAGAGGTGGACATCACACATGGAGAAAAAAATAATATCTCTCTGGTTCCTTGAGATAGAAATAAGCAGCAGGATAAAGAGGTTGTACACCCAGAGTCTGTAAGCAAAGAAGGTAGCATCTCATGATACATGCCTTGAAGGACATTAGGGAGCCTGGGATAGGACCAGCCAGGAGGCCTTGCAGAGTCAATTTACATAGACAGAACTTGGAAATAAAAGGAAAGTCACTGTGGAAGTTTTACTTTTGTGGTCATGAATATTTTGATACTCTACTTTTTAAGCAGTAAGATGTTCCTCAAATCTGGATAGAACTGTGCCTCATCTGTACCCCAAAGTATGCAGTACAAGTACAAGATGTGATAGAAAAATATGTTGATTGTTTAAAAAATTTTAAAACATTTAAAAATTTTTAAACATTTAAGAATTTTAAACATTGAAAAATTGTTTAAAAATTTTTAAACAGTAAAAAACATTGCCATTTATCTCCTTAAAATACACCCCCTTGCTTCAAAGAAACTTATCTTATAGTTATTGCCACTTTCTGAAGCAGTTCTGGAAGTCCTGGGTTCTTCATCATCTACTAAACTTTCTTCTCCACACTTCCTTGAACCCATCCCTACATACTAACCTTATTCCCTTCCAAATCAATGCAACAACAAGAAGAAGTGAAAACAACCATAATAACCGTATCATTTATTAAATTGATGGAGCACTCTTCTAAAAGATTTATGCGAATTAACTCAATTTTTGCAACAACTGCAAAAGATAAAAACTATTTTTAGCACTAATTTTACAGATGAGACTGCTACTGGAGATTAAGATTCACACAATTAATAAGTGATGAAGGTAGAATTTGCATCCAGGCTGTACGTTTCAACCAGGACACACTAGTAACACTGCAAAAACATCAAGCCTTAAAAACCTTAAACAGAACTGTACCTAACAATTAGTATGTGAATTAAATTAGGCCTAAACCTTTTTGATTCAGTCTCCTTCATGACTTCACCATTTTTTCCTCTCTTCAGAGGAATTGCACTGCTTTTTTCTCCCACACTTCAAGAAGTTGAGATGTGTGCCAATAAAGCAGACCTAGTTCCTACAATGGTTTCCCCCCTCTCTGTCTTAGTGACCCTTCCAGATCAGTCAAGATTCTGTCAGTTAGAAAAAAAGGAAACCTAACCCAAACTAATTTAAGACAAACAATGGGAAGGGATTTATTGGCCTGGTATCTGACAAATCCAGGGAATAGAGTTAGATTTAGCTGGGATGCTTTCAAGAGTTTAAACAATATTCTCAGCTTTCTCTGTCTCTCTCACACTCTCTACTTCACTATCCTCCTAGTGCTTTTTAGCCATACTTCTTGCATTTGCTAGAATTCACTCTTGAGTTCTCATTGATAGGTTTAAAACAGGTAACTGCTCTATTCTCATTCCTGCCTTCTCAGCCATCAGAGCAAATATAGTGGTCTCTCCTCAATCTTCTGGAAGAACAAATACAGATAGAAATATAATTGTACTGCCAAAAGCCCTGGCTTGACAGTGAACCAACAATCACTGTAGCTTAGGAGGTGGGCTGGTTTGTTCCCAAGGTCTCCAGCAGTCAAGGTAGTGCCACTCAGGTTGACTCCGTGCTGACCTACAGATCCAAAAATTGAAGATACATTTATTTTCAAGTAACTCAGCTTCAAGAAAATCTTGTAGAACCATGCTCTGACATTACTCCACAGGTCTCGTAACTCTGGTTACTTTCTGGAAGCTGTATGGTATCCCAGTTTCCCCAGTTTAACCCAGTGACAACGGATCCTCCCACAGAACACCTACCAGGAAGTGCAGTCTAGTGGCTACAGATGCCTACAGATCTGTGGGTCAGCCAAGAGTCAACTGACCTCAGTGGAGCAGCTCTGCTCCACATATACACATTCTAAGACAAGACTACAGGAGCAAAGTTACCCAAGAGAAATTTTTATCATGAGATGACAGAGAATTGAGCAGAAACCCATAAAGCCTCTTAAATTCTTGGTTCAGTAGGGCAAACACAAAGTCCAGAGTGAGAAATCACTCTCTGTCCATAATGAGACCATAAGAGCACTTAGATGCATGCAAAGAAGGGTGAAAAGTTGCAGCTAATAACTGAATCCTCCATGATGAAAAGCCGATTGGTTCGCCCTGCTTTATAGATTCAGAAAGAAAATGTCGAATTCCAGTCAATTAGATGTGATCAGAGGAAAAATGGGAGCATCTGTGAATGTAGGGTGAAAGGCTAAGGTGGAGTAGTTTAATTAGAATATGATCTAATATTGGTAAAAGCGTTACTGATATGATTATTATGGTGATTTTTTACTTTCCAATGAACAAAATTTTTCTCCATAGATGAATAGTCTGTGTTTGAGCAACTAGAGGCACTTTCGTGTTTCAAAGAAAAAAAAAGGATCACATTCATTGTAATTTTACTTATTTATTTCTAAGTTCATTTTAGTTTATTCTTTGAGAGGTTGATTATACTTGCCCTTCCTCATTCATGGAACCATTTGAAGAAATATTTGAACTTCTATTACAGATCCTTTGAGCACTTAACAATAAATAAATGAATATTATTTTTATTACCCAGATAAATATTCTGTCTTTGGCTAAGATTATAAGTGTAGAATTATTGTAAAGCTATTTTTTTCCTCTGTGATACCATTTTTAGACTAGGTCTTGCTTTAATATTATCCACTGGTGTGATATTTAACCTTGACGATTATCTTGATTAGGTTGACAAACACCTACGAAATTAGTAAATCACACTTTTGGGTGTGTCTGTGAGAGTGTTTCCAGAGACATTTGGCCTGTGGGGCAGCAAATTGCGGTGGAGACCCACCCTAAATGTGGACAGCACCATC
Source organism: Dolichotis patagonum (assembly GCA_004027295.1). Taxonomy (NCBI): domain Eukaryota; kingdom Metazoa; phylum Chordata; class Mammalia; order Rodentia; family Caviidae; genus Dolichotis; species Dolichotis patagonum. The sequence continues at coordinate 4,047 of PVJX010043843.1, forward strand.
TAGTGATAGCACAGATGGAACAAAAACAGGATGAAGCCCACTAGCATAAGTTCTCAGGCTCTTGCCTCCTCTCTCCTTCCTGGCTGACATGTGTTGAGTATCTCTGCTGCACCATTCTCTCTCTCTCTCCCTCTCTCTCTCTCTCTCTCTCTCTCTCTCTCTCTCTCTCTCTCTCTGTATATGCTTTGCCTCATCAGAGGCCCACAATAATTCAGGCCACTGACCACAGACTGAAACCTCTGAAACTGTGAGCCAAAATAAACCTTTCTTTCTTTAAGCTGTTTGTGTCAGGTATTTTGTCACAGTGATGAAAAACAAACACAAGTGGTTAAATATGCTTTGCCTCCCATTCATAATTTAGGGTTCAATGTAGGTATCACTTCTTCTGCAGTCTTTCACAACCTCACTGTCAAGCCCAATTTGCTTCTCCTGATTTGTGTGTTCACAAACTCCTACATGCCTCCTTTATGTGCTATTGTATTCATGCCTTATCTATAAATTTTCCCATTCCAGTTCTCCAGTCTTTGAAGTAGGCAGTTTTTCTCATTATTATATTGAGCGTTAAACCTAAAATGCAGAAGTAGCCTAACAACTGTCTGAAGACTGAGTGATCGAGCCCAAGATCAGGTGTCCTCACAACCACTCACCACTCTGTGACGTTGAGGAACTGACCTTCCCTCTTTCATCTATAAGGTGAAGCATGTCTTTTTCTGGTGGTCAGGATTGAACCCAGGGGCTTCACAATGATCTATATCTCCAGCCCTTTTTTTGACACAGGGTTTCATCAAATCACTAAGTTGTTGAAATCACTAACTTGCAATCCTGCCTCAGCCTCCCGGAGTTCTGGGGTCACAGGCATAAGCCATCACTTCCAGCTTGAGAATGAAGAACTTTGACACTTTAGCTACTTCTCAACCTCAATGATCATCATTAATCAGAATGATCTTCTGAGGTTCATTTTCAATATTATTACTCATTATAAAATGTTGACATATTCAATGATTTATAAAATAATATTGTACTGACAGAACATGAAGGATTTTTAAGGTATTGAAACTACCCTGTGTGATACTATAATGGAAGATAAAAATCATTATGTTCTGTGATTGAAATATATCCTGAAAGTTTAAATAAAATATCATTACAACAAAAAACACATTGTCATTAACCCTTCTCAAAATAATCTTCCTTGATTCAAACACACTTACTCTGTCACTTGCCACTTTTTGAAGCAGTTCTAGCAATTCTCTTTCATGACTGTCTTTATGAGGTGTGATTTAAAAAAAAAAACATGTGGAATCTTGCCGCTGTGTGCCCCTCAATGGAAAGGTAGGCTCGGGAAACATTACAGTGTGTTCTCATTTACCTTATTCACTGATCTGGCACCCTGTGACTTTCAGCTCTTCTTTCAAGTGAAAATAACCATGGCCCTGAAGCAAGGCCAGCAGATCGCTATAGCTGCTGCTTTCAAACAGGAGCCTAAAGAGAGTTCTTTCTGTGGTCTGTTGGCCATTTCAGAACTTTGGAAATGGAATGGTCAATTCATCAGAAAGAAATAGCAGGTGAGTGTGGCCGACTTTCGGCGCCCCAAAGGAGAAAGACCCTGGTGCCTTGGGACCTGAACCATGCGGTTGACTCGGGGTGCCGGGAGAACAAGGAGTTCATCCCCTCTCTGGGGGGCTGTGAGCCTGCTGTCACACAGGCTGAGAATTGAACATCTGATGTCATACTGTCACCCATCCCATGCCCCCCCTTAGCAAGTGGGAGCCAGTTAACTACACATCTTGTGAAAAGATTGGCTATGTTGTTTAGTATGAGCTCCCCATATGCAAAGATATGGGCAACCATTTGGAAGAAAACAAGAGACAATGATGGATAGTGAAGATCCCTGGTTGTCTAGCTTTGAAATTTATGCTTTCTTATTTCCGTTCTGTTCTGTTTTGTTGTTTGATTTTATCCCCTTTTAAAATAAAATAAAATAAATTTTAAAAAAAGAAAATGACCATGAAAGGTAAATGTATTTAATCAATTCAGGACATCATGTCAGCCACAGCAGCCATACTAAAGACAACCATGAGAGAAAGCAGTTGCAACACATTAAAAAAATCAAGCATTCACTATATTTTTTAATCATGCCAGGTATATTTGTCCAAATCCAGAAACTGTACAATAATAACAAGAGTAAAACTTAATGTAAACTATGGATTATGGATAAAAATGATGTGTCAATGTATATTGATCAGTTGTAACAAATGTACTAATTTGATGGAAGATATTAATAATCAGTGAAGTTGTGTGTAGGTATATGAGACATATCTGTTCTTTCTGCCTAATTTTGCTATGAACCTGAAGCTGTTCTAAAATAAAGCTTATTTTTAAAATGCCAAGTTTATTTGCTGACATTCTGAGATGACTTCCTGGGAAAGATAAGGATTACCACATTCAGCACACACAAAGTACTCTTGAGTTAGTCTATGAGACTGTGTTAATCTCATTAACACCATCTTTCATATGTATCCTGGTAAGAAAACAATAGAAATCCTCACATTCACATGGGATCCCTGAATAACTTTCAATAAAATTTTTTGTTATATATTTATATTTTAGTTTTATCATCTTGGAGTACCAGAGATAACACCATTAGCAAATTTTTGTTGAGATTAAAGTTATCTAGGGTTTTTTAAACTTAAAATTACACAGAAAGACATAAAATGCTTAATGAAAATGGAAATTTTTAGCACAAATATGAGAACAAATTTCACAGATTTAGCTCTGAAAACAGATTGTCCTTGTAGTTGTGCAGAAAGTTTCATTTTCATTAAGTATTTTATACCATTATTATTCCTGTAATTCATAATGAAGAAACAGAGGTATGGACAGATTAGTTAATTTTTCATAGGCTACAGAGATGGTCAACACTAGAACCAGAATTTGCATTTAGGTAGTCTAGATTTGCAGTCCTTGTCACTCTCTAATAATTTTCTATCTAAAGAACTGGGTATTACGCAGGATAAATCATATCTTAGGCCAAAAAAACCAGCCTAAACAAATTTAAGTGGATCAAAGTTATATGCCCTATCTTTTTTCTGATCATCATGGTATAAAACTAGAAATCAAAAGCAGGAGAAAATTTTGAATCTTTGGAAATACATAGGAATTAACCTACACCTTAAAAAACAATGAGTCAATGAAGAAATTAAAAAGAAAATTTAAAATTTTATTGAGGCAAATAAAAATGGAAACACAACATACCAAAACTTATGGGATATACACTAAAAAATCTTTTAAAGAGAAGCTTATACCGATAAATGCCTTTGTGAGTAAACAAGAAGATCTCAAATAAATAACCTAGTATTGCTCATCAGAGATCTAGAAAACTAGAAGAAACTAAAACCAAAACTAGTAAAAAGAAAGAAACTATGATTATCAAAGCAGAAAAAATAGAAGCTTTAAAAACAATAAAATGATCAGGAAAGCAAAGAGGTTTTTTTAAAAAGATAAGCAAAATTGATAGAACTAGCTAGACTAAGAAAGAAAACTAAAAAATTCAGACATTAAAAATGAGACATTACAGCAAACACCATAGAAATGCAAAAGATCATGATAGAATAGTCTGATCAAACATACTCCCACAAATTAGGAAACTTAGATGAAATGGATAAATTCATGGACACACACAACATTCCTAGACTGAATTTCAAAGACAGAAAATCTGAAGAGATCATCTGAATCAGTAATAAAAATCCTCCATCATAGGAAAACCCAGAACATGATGGCTTTCCTGTGGATTTCTACCAAATATATAAAGAAAAACCAGTAAGAACTCTTCCTAAGCTACTTTCTAAAAGTTGAAAAGGACAGAATCCTTTCGTACAAATTCTATGAAGCCAGCATTACTCTGATATTAAGAGCAGATAAGGATATAACAAAAAAAGGAAATGATAAGCCAAAAACCCTGATGAACATAAGTGCAAAAATTGTCAGTAAAATACTAGCAAACTGAATTCAATGGCACAGTAAATAACTCATTCACCATAATCAAGTAAGATTAACTGAAGAGTTTCAAGAATGTATATATATATATATATATATATATATATATATATATGTATAATCAATAAACATAGTATCATCTCATTGACAGAGTGAAGGGGAAAATTATCATTTCATTAGATACAGTGAAAACATTTTACAAATTTCAACACCTCTACATGATAAAAAAATCTCAACAAATAAGATATACAAAGAATGTGTCTCAAAACAACAAAGGACAAACCCACAGCTAATAGCAGGGTAGAAAAAAATGAAAGATTATTTTCCTCTGAATTCTGGTACAAAACAAGGATATCCACTTAGCTACCTGTATTCAACAAAGTACTGAAAGTTCTGGCCAGAAAAATTAGGTAACAGAAAGAAATATTAGGTATTCTAATTGGAAAAGAAAAAGTTACAGTGTCACTATTTGCAAGTAACATTCTCTAATATGGAGAAAACCAAACAGAATCTAACAAGAATCTATTAGATCCATAAACAACTTCTGTAAAGTTGTAGAATACAAAGACAATATACAAAACTCAATAGCATTTATGTACACTGTGAACTGTCTGAAAAAGAAATGAAGAAAACAATCCCATTTACTATTCACAGAGTCCACAAAAAATGTATACTCACTTCAGCAGTTCACTGAACTAATAAATGTCTGGAACCTAATGGCTACCACTTTGAGCACCTCTTGTAACTGTAGAGGCCAAAGGTAACTTATGTCAATCTTAGATGTCTCAATAAATTTAGTATTAAAATATTTACACAAGTTTTATTAAAATATTTATACAATTTTTTCTTTTTCCTGATGCATACATTTTTGGAAAACTGTATATGTCTGTATATGAACTCTATGGATTCTATGTAATATCTATAAAAACACCAATGGCATCCTCACTGAAACAGAAAAATAAATTTTAGAATTCATTTAAAACTACAAATCACTCCAAGTACCAAGTAACTCTTGATCCAAAAAAAAAGCAATTTGGAAGTACCAAACTACTTGACTTCAAAATATACTATACTATATACTATGTACTAACATAACTTTGTCTAAACTATACAAAGTTATATTATCTCCATTTTTTGTGTGTTCCTAGAGATCAAACCCAGGGCCTTGTGCATGCAAGGCAAGACTCAACCACTGAGCTACATCCCCAGCCCAAATTATAGTAACTAAAGCAGCATGTTACCCACACAAAAAGCAAAATTTCAAACAATAGAACAGAACAGAGATCTCAGAGATAAATCCACGCATTTACACTCAACTTACTTTTTAAACAAAGGTATCAAGAATATATACTGTAGAAAGAATATACTCTTTGAAAAATGATGCAGGGAAAACTCTATATCTACATGACGAAGAATGAATTTAGACATTGAAACTCACCAGCCATAAAAAATCAATTCAAAAGTATTAAAGACTTACTTGTAAAACCCCAAACTATGAAACTAGTAGGAGAAATCAACAGTAAATTCTTCATGGTATTGCTCTGGACAATGAAATTTTTTTAGATAAGACCTCAGAAACACAAGCAACAACAGCAAAAATAGGCAAATAAATTACATCAAACTAAAAAGTTTATGCACAGCAAAGAAAATATCCAACAGAATAAAAAGACAATCTATAGGATGGAATAAATATTTGCAAACTGTACATGTGACAGTGAGTTAATATTCAAAATACAAACAAAACTCAAAAATCTACAGAGAAAAAAAAACAAGTGAAAAAAGGCAAAAAAACCTGAATAGATATTTACAAAACTGAATAGGTATTTACAATAGTTATATAAAAATGTTCAACATAATTAATCAGTAGGGATATTCAAATCAAAACCAAAACAAGTTATCACATTATCCTCGTTAGAATGTCTATTATCAAAAAGACAAAAGATGGTTAGGGCTAGCAAGTGTGTGAAACAAAGGAAAGCCTTACATATTGTTAGTAGAAATGTAAAATATTAGTCATTTTTCTCAAAACTTAAAAAACAGAACAAGTATATGATCCAGCAATTCTACTACTAAGTATATGTCTAAAGGAAGTGAATAATAATCACCTTATAAGGATACATGCACTCTCGTGTTCATTGCAGAAATGTTCAAAACAGTCAAGATATAGAATAAACATAGTGTCCATCAATTTTTGTGAATGGATAAAAAGGAACAAAATCATCCTGCCATTTGCAACAACAAGGAGGAACATAGAGTACATTATGGGAAATCTTGCAAGCTCTCACTTATTTATGGACTCTTCAAAAGTTGATTCTTTAGAAGTAGAGAGTATAATGGTAGCTATCAGGACCTGGGTTGGTTTAGGGCAGGAAAGGGCTGGGGATATGTCAAGGTATACACAGCTAACATAGGAGAAGTAAATTTTGAGAGATCTGTTGTACAGAAGAGTCATTATAGTTAAGGATGATATAGTGTATTCTTCAAAAATGTAATAATAGTGTATGTGTTCCCACTACAAAATTGATGATTATATGAGGTGATGAACTTGTTAATTAACCATATTTAATCATTTTACAAATCACATATTCTTTGAACTATCATGTTACACACAACAAATATATACAATGTTACCAGCTAGTTGAAAATAAATGAATGAATGAATAAATGAATGAATGAATGAATGCCAAATAAGACATAGAACTAGCTGTATCACAAAAAGAATAAGTTAATAAATCACATGTGAAGAACCCAGGCATCCCTTCATTACCACTTCTCCGTTTGTTTTGGCCATCCTCCTAGTTTAGATCTTTTTTAAAAAAATGACACACTTGCATAGACAATAATAAAACTGTTTATTCACTCTGCTTGACTATCAGTGCATCATCTTGGATATGATTTTCTTTCTCTTTTATTGAGAGAAACACAGTCACATCATTCAAGTGAAAAGCATAATTGAGGGATAGAAAATGAAAACTATCTTTCATATAAAAAATTAAAATTAATCCCTTAGCATAAAATTGTGTCTAAAAATAGATTTCCTAAAAACTTTGATTATGCCTGATTGACTATCTTAATATTGGTTTAATCTACTGGTTAAGATCCTGGAATACGAAATCATACAAATTTGAATTCAAGCTCATTTGTATCTTTCTGTCTGCATCACCTTACAAAATTCTTCTCTGACTCTATTTTTCTTCTTTTGCGAAATGGAGATAATGTTGTGCTCATAAAATTACTGTGAAAGATACATAAAATTAAAACAGCACAGTGCCTGGAGCTTAGCATATAAGGCACTCTTTATCCTAATAAATACTAGCTGGATCTAAAGCAAATTGTGGAAAGATGATATCACCAAAAATGGCCAAGTGGGTAGCTTCAACTGTTTGTCCCTCCACAGAGACATCAACAAATGAATAAAACTAATCAGAATCACATTTATAAACATCTATAGTCAAAGATTTATCCCAATCCTAAAGCTCTGAATATAGAACGGACAATTTTTGAATTGTAGAAAAGCTGTGCAGTGTTTTTCCTTGCCCTTTTCCCATCCTTTCCCTGGCTCAATGATATTTGGTAAGACAATAGCCTGTGGTCCCAATGTGCAATACTGGTCACTTATTTCAGTGAGACACAGCAGATGTTGTTCTCAAAGAAGTGTGTTTTGTCTGTTTTGTCCAATAATTCTTCACGACATGACACAAAACATTTGTCTTTGTTTAACCAGACTTGAAACTCCCTCAGGAAGGAAAATAGTGCACGTTCTCTAAAAATGTCAAAAAACAAATGAACAAAATACTGCTACCTACATCTACACTGGGTGAAATATTACACTGACACAAACAATATGCATAGCAATAGACTGGGATGACAGTCCAGCTACAGAGGAGAATTAAAATATTGAAAAGTTTCTGCATATATTACAAAATTTAGAAACTATGCTTAATAGGACAAGATTTTTGGTTAGAAAAGAACTGAGAACACTGTAAGTTTTCATCTAAGGCTTATTTTTAGGACCAATATGAACAAGAAGGGAAGCCAAAGGCAGAGCTGTAAAGAATCTGCATAAGCATTGAAGAAATGCACTGATACAACCAATCTTCAAAAAACAAGAAAGATTTTTATTTTATTCTTTTTAAATGCTCTAGGCATTTAAGGAAATCTCTGTCAAAATACAAGCCAAGTCAGGCACGGTGGCACACATGTACAATACCATCATTTGGGAGGCTGAGGCAGGAAGATCTTGAATTAGAGGCCAGCTTGCATTGTACAATGAGTTTAATGCCATCCTGGAATACATAGTAATACTACATTGAGGTAGAGAGAAGGAGAGGGAGAGGGAGGGAGGGAGAGAGGGAGAGAGAGATAGAGGTAAAAGTAAAGTAAAACACAAGCTAAAATAACAGAAAATTCATAGACTATGCATGAAAAACAAGAGTCTTTGGAAAAATAATTTAGAAAGTCACTAAGCAAAGAAGCATCTACAAATCAGAGAAAACAATACAACAAACCTTGATGAGGAGGGAAATTGATATTTCTAGAGTAATTACATTATAATTATCAAATTTTCAAGTTTTATATAAAAAAATTACACAAAACTAAAAAAAACAAGAAAGTACAGAAGAAATTAATGGAAATGGTGCCAGGGGAAACAAAGTTTCCAGACCTAGTAGAAAAATACTTTAAATTAACTATCTTAAATATGCTCAGAGATAAATAAAATTAGGAAAATCTGCTAAACTTGTCTAATGGTCACTTGAAAATTGGCCTCTATCAAAAAGAGTTAGGGTCTGAGGATGTAGCTTAGTGGTAGAGTGCTTGCCTAGCATATGTGAGGCCCTGGGTTCCATCCTACAGCACTCCAAAATAGGAGTCAACCTCTAGAGGAAGTCTATGTAAATCAACTACAGCCCAGAAATAAGCACAATCAACTCTGGTCAACTGTTATGCCTAGACACTGATTGAATATTTTTGGCACTCAATCTGAAGCGATGCAAAGAAAATGAGAGATGAGGAGGCCTTTAATGTGGGCATGGGAGAACTTCACGGGACAGGGGTACAGAGGCTCTCAAATGAGAACAAAGAAGTGGAACTATTCAGACTCTTTGGGACCTGGAACCCCCCGGAAACGCAGAGTCGCCTGGGCTGTTTGGATTGGAAACTTTGCAGAGACCGGCATCTCGGCCTGACTGTTTGGGACTGGTAGGCCTGCCCTTCATCCGCAGGAAACTTCCCAGAGACCTGCATCTTGGCCAGGTCTGTTTGGGCCCATAGCCCCGCCCTTCACCCGCAGGAAATATCCCAGAGACCAGCATCCCAGCCTGACTCTTTGGGACCAGGAGCCTCCAGGACCCTCAGAGTGGCCTGGGCTGTTTCGATTGGAAACTTTGCACAGACAGGCATCTCGACCTGACTGTATGGGACTGGTAGGCCTA
>PVJX010043844.1:0-13471 GCA_004027295.1 Dolichotis patagonum
TTTGTTTTTTTTTCTTTCTTCTCTTTAAATAAAATTAAAAAAGTGAGATATCACTACACATCTATCAAATGGCTAAAAAGGGAGGGAATTGATTGAGGGCATAGTTCACTGGAAGAAAGCTTGTCTATGATGTATGAAACCCTGGATTCCATACTAAGTGCTAAATAAAGAAATAAATAATATAGCAAAATGAACAACAGTGCTTTGGAAGATGTGGAGAAATTATATCATTTTTGTATTGGTGATAGAAATATAAAATGTTATAGGTAGTCTGGAATGTAGTTTTTCAATTTCTTTTAAAAGTAAATATTCAAGTAAAATATGATGTAGGAATTGTACTCCCAGGACTTTGTGTCATTTACCTCAGAGCAATAAAAATGTATGTTTACAAAATATATACATATGAATATTGCTGTAGCTTTATTTGTGATGTCACAAAACTGGCAACAAGAACATTTCAGTAGGTGAATGTTTAAACACGTGTGATACATCTACACCATAAAATAGCACTCAGCAATAAAAAAGAATGAACTAGTAATATGTACAGTAGCCTGGATGAATCTCCAAAGGATGTAAATGAATGAAAAAAATCTATCTCAAAAGGTTATATGATGTATCACTCCATTTATATAATATTTATAAATTTAAAACTATAGATAAAGAACAGAGTAGTTGCTACCAGCTATTTAACGGAATGGAGTGAGTGAGAGGAAAATGGATGTGACTATACAATGGAGACATAGAAGTTTCTTACAGTGGTGGAACTGTTTCGTATCTTGACGGTCTCAGTGTCAGTATCTTGGTTCTAATACCACACTATACTTACACAAAATGCCACTGTTGAGAAGTTAAAGGACACATGATATCTTTCTTGCAACTATGTGAGAATCTATTACTATCTGAAAATAAAAATTTGGGGTTCGGAGTGTAGCTTGGTTGTGGAGTGCTTGCTTAACATGCAGAAGGCCCTGGGTTCTATACCCAGCACCATAAAAACAAAAAGTTCTTTCCATCTAGATTAAAATGGCAAAGCTATCTGTGTTATTAAATTAAATAAAAAAGTATCCATAAAATTATGCTTTCTGTGGATGGAAAATAAACACAATTTATTGAATTTGTTGTCAAAGTAAAAATAAAGTCAGTCCTCTATATCAATAGGTTTTGTATCCATGGATTTATTCAACAAATGATGGAAAATCTTAGGAAAAAATTGAGTTTATACTAAATATGTTGAGACATTTTAAAATAATTATTCCAATTAATCTTGGAAACAGTTTACATAGAATTTGCATTACTTTAAGTACTATAATCTGAAGAGGATTTAAAATACATGGGAGGATATACATAGTTTATGTGCAAAGACGATACCATTTTATATAAGTGAGTTGAACAACAATCAGATTTTGGTATGGGGTAGGGATCTCAGAACGAATCCCCCTCAGACACTAAGGAAAAATTTGCAGTGCAAAATCAAAGTACAGTAATAGTCTACTCTGTCTTAGAATGAACATAAGTCTAATAGTTACATGTTTTCAATACCTCTATGTAAATTTGTGTGAAATACAAACATAAATTGAGCTGAGATTTCTTTTCTCAATGGCATGGCAATACGTTTATTCTGAAGGAAGCAGAAAGGAGCAAAAAGCATGCACTTTGAGAACAAGAAGCTTGACTTCAACTTCCTGAGTCGCCACCTGTTAGCAGTGTGACTCAGTTCAACTATTTTCTCTGTCCTCTCATATTCTTTTCTTAAAAAATGGAGAAATCACTCTTTTATTCCATAAGGATTCTCATACATATCAAATTAAGTAAGACACACAAAGCAATTGACAAATTGCTAGTTTCTATATTTACTGGTCTTTATTATTTTATTCCAGATAAGATAAACTGTACACTTTACTTAGTGAACTTTAGATACACATTATTGACTAGAGTTCTGCAATCAGAAAATATTCATGTGGGAACTACTCTGTAAAATGTTATTTATGTTGCAATTATATACACATTATATATGGCTCCCCTTTTCTTCCCATTAAAATGTTTTTCTGAAATAATTAATCAGAAAGCTATTTGTGTGATATCACTGGTTTATTTAGATACCACCACCTTCCCTCTATTTTATTAAGAGCACTTACAGTTTCACAAAAGGATTGGAATTTTTAGTTTCCTCATTTAAGTATAGTCACTGCTTACTTCCATCAAAGTTGACTTTCAACTTAGAATTTCACTCAGACTTGATTGATGGACTCTCCAGTGGTCTTGCCTACTGGAGAATGAGCAAAGTTCAGAACACAACCATTATTATTTTTTAACAGCTCTGTTGAATTGACTTGTGTTAAAATGTTTGAAAAAGGACCTCAAATAGATACTGCAAAGAAACCAATTTTTGTGCAATTGCTTGGATGACAGAAAACCCATTGTCTAATATGACAAATAGAGATACAGGAAAGGATTTTGTTGGACTGTTCCAAACTATCAGCCATTTCACAAAATTGTTTATAGTGCCTGTATTTTTTATTTTTTGCAATTGCAATATTTATGTTTCCCGTTTCATTTTCTATTTGGAGCTAAATATGGCTGTGTTCACCTCAGACAGATGTAGTGACAGATGAGCCCCTTTACTTCCCTGTGTGCCTTAGAGTATGCTCTGGATAGCAGCTGTTGGGAAACCCAGACAGAGAATAGCCCCCTAACAAGTACCAAAGACCTTCTTTATGTTGTGCTGAGCTATGTTCACTCACAGTCAACACCTTGTCCTTTGTGTACCAGTGTTCTCTTTTGAAACATATTGTTAAGGGTTTGTATTTGCAAAGAGTTATCCTGTTTTTTCTCAAAACAAAACAAAACAAAACAAATCTATAACAACCATTAATTGAAATGCATTTTGCCCATTCCTTTCTTCCTTTTCTTTTTTTGTTTCATTTTGGACTTTTTCCATTTCCTCTGTTCTTCATACACTTTCTTGATGTTCAATTATTCTTATATTCTTATGCATTTCTAAATATGCAGAACCATAAATTTGGTTATGAAGGTCTGAAGAGTCTTACCATCTTCAAGACAGAGATAATGGAAAATATAGAATCATTTGGGTTTTTAGGTTTTTTCTAAATTTATCTTCATAGCTTGAAGTTATAGTAGATAAAAGGAAGAAATATAATTAGGCATCAAAGTAAAATTGCTGTCTACCTTTAACTTCAAAGTTTATTATAGGATGTTGAACCAGAAGTAAATCTGAAATTGTTTTGCAAGACATTAAAAAAACCTGAATGAATCTCTGTTTTTTTATCTGTGAAATGGAGATGGTAATACTGATCCATAATTAATGTTAGTTAGGGGGAAAATGCCAGATTGTAGGAAGACCTTAATCAGTTTAAATTGCAAGACAGGAAATGAAGACTTGGTTGTTACACAAAAGGATGTCATCACACTACCCAGCACTGGGGATTCAACATAGGGCCTTTGCACTAAGCTACATCACCAATTCTTTTTTGCATTTTTGTTTTGAGACAGGGTCTGCCTCAGTCACTGTTACCCAGATGGAGCTTGAAATCCCTAACATCCTGCCTCAACCTCCCAGAAAGTTGGGTATATAAGCACAAGTTACCATGCTAGCTTTGCAATGCATTTTTTATTTATTTTTTTATTTTAAAGAGAATGAAACAAAAGAGGACAGAACAAAGCAGATCAGAACAGAACAACATAAGCAACACAGCATCTTACAACAAGACAACCGGATATTAACAGTAGCTATCATAATATTTCTTTCTTTAATATCATCTTGCTTTGAAGTCCTACCATGCTTTTATTCTTCTATTACCATCAGTCCTATCATGTTGTGTCTTATTGGGATTTTAATATATGTGATAGTATAAACAAATTTTTTATGTAAAATGAGATATTATAGTAGGCATTGATCATTTTCTGTTAGTTGCTTCAGAGTACCCTGTATGGTTTTATACTATTTTGTTATGTTTGATATTATTGTATTTGAAACTATGCTCAACTATAGCAAAGAAAGAGATATAATGATAGCAATTTAATTTTTTAAAAGCAGGTTAGTTTTAAGAAAATTGGTGTCAAAAAAAAGAAAATTGGTGTCATGACACAGTATGGCAGGAATTAGAATGAGAACTAAACACTGTCTAATTATTTGACATGTCCAAACAATGCATAATGCTAATATTGCTCCCATTCATTGAGCATTTGATATATCCTGAAGACTCTCCTATCTCATTTAATTCTGCCAGTTACTCTATGAACTAGGCAATCTTTGTTAACTACATTTTGCAAAAGAAAAAACTGAGATATAGAAAAATTAAGAAATTTACCTATGCTGTTACTTATTATGAGGTCACTGAAGAAATCAGTAAGTGGTGGCATCAGGATTTGATCCTAGACTATCTGGCTTTGGAACATTCATGCTTAATGGTTGTGGTGTACAGTCTCTAATGTGTCAGTCAAGAATCTTTCAAAGCACCATTCACATCCACCCATTAGCATTACTTCAAAAACTACTTGACAATTGGGGGATTTTCTATGCAGAATAATCATTCAGTTGTCTTACGTGATGTGGTATTAAACATCTTGAACTTGCAAATTTTTAAAGAACTAAAGTTTTATTCTTCAAGCATTAGAGAATAAAAAGATTATACATGATGGGAATTGTGCTAAAATATACTGTAAGCTTCAATGCCTTTGCAAATAGTTTTTTGATTTGTTTAAGATTTATATGAATATCAATTATTTTACTATAGTATAGTAAAGCTTTGGAAACTGCCAAGGTTTGGAATACTGTAGGAATCTAATGACTACCTTCAGAATAATTGCCTCCCCCTCCATCCTCATGATTTTCCAATTTAGTGATTGTCTGATTGTTAGCAAGGACTTAACTTCCTCTTTGGCTATAAATCCTCAGCTCAGTAACTGGTAGGTACCTGTTGTCTCCTTCCTTGAGCTCTATGCTTGTAATCATTGACATTAGTGTCTGTTGCTGTCTAATTTTCCTATATTTTGTAATATTGATCTTTTTTACCTCTACTTGCTCTATTTTCATTTTTTTCTCTTCTTTCCTTTCTTCCTACTATTCTTCTACTATTTTGGGTTTGTTGCTAATGGCGGGATTTTGCTATTTAGGCCAAACCATCAGCTATTCCTTCTTCCTAGGAAAGAGGGACCAGTTGCTTTACTTGACTTTTGACTTTTCTCTGGTCAGTGACATAACCATAAACATGTCCATAAACTCTGTATCACTAGCTGACAATTATTTTTTTGATTGCTCTTATTATTTGCCTTCTTGGTTGTTTTGAATTGTTCAAATAATGAGACACCTAAATCTAGAAAATCATGGGTCTTTTATTTCTACAATAGAAAGTTTGATTCAAGTATCTAAATTTTCAGGACTTAATTGTGTTATTGTGAAATTTACTTATTTCAATATTAAAACAACAGCAATGTAGTTGATGCATTAAAAAGATTTTATGTTAAATATTCTAGTTTTGCAACTATTTTTCAATTTAAAACATGTCAGTTTCCAATTGTAAAATTATGTTTTTCTAAAGTTGTTATTAAAGTCACTGTAAAAATTGAAAGTTTTCACATAATAAAATGGGCTTTAGTTAATTTTCAGTAAAATTAATTTTAAAATATTTGAATCATACTCAATATAATATTCATTTAATTTGTAAGGACCATTAATTTTTCAATAGAAATATATAGCACTCAGAAGTAAAGCGGTAGTTGGTAGTTAAAATAACAATGTAAGTCCAATTATTGGAAACAAAAAAATTTCCTCACAAAAGTAAATAAAACTGCATATATCTACATATGTAAACATTTGGTAATAAAAACATTCCCTTAAAAACAAGCTTTCAGATGCCAAAATTCATAATTTTTTTTTCTTAGATTTAAAAAATTATATTTTCCTTCTGAGGACTTGTCTACTTTTGGTTAGTTTTAAACTGACAAATGTTATCAAAGTCCATCTAAATTAAATGTAGAAGAGAAACATTCTGTTTTTTAAATTTACTAGAAAATATACAGGTATTTTATCACAAATGGATTTTCTTCAGCACAACCAGATAAAATGGTACTATCACTTCTCCAACAAGCTGTTTTCATTTGTAAGTGAATGCTCAAATGAGAAATAAGGTATATTCTATTCCGTTTATATTGCTTGTAAATCAAATTAGAAGTCTAGCAGCAAATCTTCTCCAAAGCAAGTTTTATCTAATAGAGGAAATCTTTTAAAGGAGCATGAACCTTCTGATTTATACATTCAATTGGAAACATGCCATTACAACCAACCTCTGGAACTTTTTTACCTGATGAATTACCAAGACAGTAATAATTTTTTCAGAATGATTTTCCCAGGAAATTGGATCACTCTAGAAAAATGAAAAAATATTATGAATGGCATGTGAAATAGTATATCTGCTGTGACTGGGTCAGCAGGGCAAAGTGCTGACTGAGTGTTAAATTACTTTGAGGTAATCGTTATGGGTCATGTGGGATTAATCACAAAATGCAAGGCAGCCACATGGTTTTGTAGGCTTTACCAATCACTGTAAATTTAGCAGGCTTACTTGAATAAGGTGATTCTAATCTTTAATCCCAGAGCTCCAAGTATTGTCTGTCCACTATGGAAAGGCATTGAGAATTTATGGCTATGAAATCAACACAGAAAAAGTTCTCTGAGTTTTTAATAAGTCTGGAGCCATAATTACTCTTACAACTAACTACAATAAAGGTAGAAAATATAGTTTAAATTCATGAGCCAGCATCACTATCAATTCATGGTGACTATCCAACATGTTGTGTTTGGAAGTGTTTCCAGGTTCTTTGACAGCAATGGGTGCCATTAATCTAGCATAGAAAATGGGTGGATATCAGCCATTCCTGAATTGTGAGTTGCTTTCTCTTAGATTTAGGCCTATCAGCTTGGTCCTGTCTTGCTTGACCAGTTCTTTATTGATGTTTAACTGGATTTGTTCATCTTTGGTGATCTGTGACCAGAGTAAAATTTCCCTATGAAAAATGAGGCAGATCTGGGGAGATTCTGATTATCACAGAACTTTTAAAACAAGTATACCTATTTTTCAGTTTGCTGAGAACATCACCCCTTGAAAGTTGAACAGGAATTACGCTCACGTAGCCTTTTTTTAATATGTGGGGCTCCTTGTGTTGTGAATGCCTTCTGGCACCAAAGTGTCACACCCTTCCAGGAACCAGTTAGTCTCTGCTTTAACTGTCAGTAACATTTAACTTTCCCAACTAGTCAGAGGGCCTCATTCATCTACTTGTCTGCATATGGTTTGGAGTGATTTTTTCAAGCACCAAATGATTGCGTGGATCAGAATCAATTTCTCTTTGATGATCAGAAAACTAAAATCCATTTTTCTCTAATAACTAACCGAGACCCTTGCCAAATGTATTATTTTTGGAATCTGACCCTATCATGTATTTTTCTGTACTCTTAGACTTTGACTACCAATTTTCTTTCCCTGAACATTGGCACATATATCTCCCATGTTTTTATATTGAAGTCCTTCTAGATTATTCTCTATGGCATTCCTCGTAACTAGTATCATTCACCTTAGACTCGTTTCTCCTCAAATTTTTACTTCATAAAATATTTTTTCTTGTGAATTTCACACCTCACATAGATGTTTAACTCTAGTTTACCATCCTTTTCCCATAATACCCAGTTTCTGAAAGTTGTCAACAGAAAATCAGTCAGGTGAGTTAGGAGAAGACTATATGGGCAGATCAATATTGGATGTGAATGGTCTCAAACAACAAATGCAGTGAGATCCTAAGAGGAAATCAGGATCTTCAGATGCCATTCTGTGGGCACTTGGGCCAGAGTAACAAGGCACCAACCTCTAGCAGTGCCTTCTCGATGGACTAAAAACAACATATTTGAATCATATATTTCAAGCATCTAATCAACTAGAAAAAGAGGAATGGAGGAGCTTATAATTTTGGAGGTAGTGTGAGTCAATAATTGTTTAAAATTAGGGTTCTAAACTATGATATAACCATTTTATATCCATTCATATAGGTATAGGACAGAATTTAAGAGAAAATGAACATTAGAGGTAATATAGCAAAAATCCTAATTTAATGAATGAAGAATGCAAAGCCTGGAGTGGCTTGCACAAGGTCACATATTTGCCTGGTGGTACAAGTAGGACAAGAAGGAATCCAGTTCATCTTACATGCATTCTTTTCTAGATATTTCTCTGTGTCTCTACAGTTGCATTGTTTTCAGATTATGAGTGACTCAGCTCACTTCAAAAGCAAAGGTCTAATTTCTCATTGCAATGAAGCAATCACAAGGTTTCACAGAAGAAAAATTTTTAAAGTGATATATATAGCTTTCTAAATTCCTTTTCATTTAGTCTCTAAATCAAGAGGCAAAGGAGGATATGAGAATAGTTGGAAACAAGATAAGTCAATCCAGTGTTTCCCATGGATTGGGGGGATATTCATCAGGGAGAGCCAATAAACATCTGCTCATTGTTAGAGTGTAAATAGGAAGTTGTGTCTCTCTCTCAGTACAGAGATGAACCCATCATATCTCTGCTCAGAGTGTAGAAGATGCAATTGCTTAAATTTAAGGAAGCAAACCACTTATTAAGTGCACCAATGTTGATAGTGAGATATGAAGTCAATTTGGAAGAGACTCAATTATAGTTGGAGTATGAAGGTCTTTTTATCAAAGAGAAAATGAAGAGTACTGGCTAAATGGAGCTTGCCCTGGTTTATTGTGAAATTGTTCATTTCTGATCCTTTATTTAAGATCACATTCAATTTTTAAATTAGAAGTGCATGCTTTAATTGTTCATTTTGTGGTCATTGTTGTTTATTCATTCTGTCATTAATTCTAAGTGCTTAGTAAGTATTTATCTAGATTTTGGAAATGCAGTGTGAAAAAGACACCTAGTTCCTGCTTCAGAGAGATTTTATTATAGTGGGGAGAGAGAATCAGATAACATAATTTGATACAAGATGTGGTAACTTCTTTATAGAATCCAACTACTGAGGAAGAGCAGAGTCAAAGCAGTTACTTATCTCAGGCAGACAAGAAAGACTTTCTGAGGAAGTTAGATTCAAGTCAATCTTAAAGGAAAAGTATGAGGTCAGGAGTAAAAGGAAAAAAAATCAGAATGGAACACACAAAGACAAGGAAGCTAAGACAGATCAATGCACTCTGGGAACACACAAGGTATTCAGTATTCAAACTGGGTGGCCAGTAGAATTGGAAGAGTAGAATAAGGAAAGGAGAATTGAAATTAGGCAGGGGATAAAGGCTTCATATGTTGAAGATGAGTGAAATTCAGAAAAGGCTACTAAATGCCAGACCTTTCCAAATATTCTTAAATTCTACTCTTATGGTAGGGGCACTGTGCTGTATATAGTGGGAAAATCATGGTCTTTGGAGTCACATAAGTTCATACTCAATAATTTTAGCTGTGAATTTTGGCTGTGCTATGTAATTCTGCTACTTTATCTTTTTAAGTGAGGATGATTATTTTTGCTTCCTGTTTATGGGGCAGAGATAATATATATAAAATCATGGAACATAGGATCAATAATCAATATATGTCTACTTATAATCACTGTCCTCCCTTACTCCCTTCCATTTGCATTCTAACTAATCCTTCGTTGTATCCTATTTAAGATACACTATGTTTACAGAACTTGAAATAAGTTTTTTATGTGACTTGCCACCCTTGTTTGTTAAACAAATGTCATTTAATTATCCTCATAGTAGTAAATATATCAGATCACTGCAATGTCCACGATTGAGTGGATATAATTGCTAGTGCTGAGTGATACAATGAAATGATCCTGTCATAGACATGAAGCATTTTTTCAATTGCCAATGAGAACTTTATCTGCTAAAAATTGATGCTATGGCAGAACTGAAATCATCCTGGCACTCATGTTCCCTACAAGCTTACCAGACCATCAAAAAATTGCCTGTTACCAAACTACCTGCTTTACTTTGTTTCCAACATTGTTGTATGTAATTCTTTTGGGTGTGCTGTGAAAAATCTAAGCATTTTGTGGTTTTAAATGAAAAAGTAATTTCTAATATATTGTGTTTGAGTAAAAAAAGTCTCATCAAGCTAGGGGAAATTAAAGGGAATGAAAACAATTCATTTCCTCAATATAATAAATTAAAAAGACTGTCCAATTCTTAGGGGAACTTGGATAGGTTGAGTACTGCATACACATAGATGAATTTGAAGTTATTTTCTTTAGTGTCACTTAATATGTTTAAGGAAACTCCTATATTAAGGAATTAATGTAGATTAAGAGACTGTTACAAAAAGACTGTCATATTAGGAAGCAATTGTAACAATTACCTAGTTTCTAGTCTTTTGTCTTATACTTGAGTCCTCTCTATAACACTGTGGCCAATTGACTGTGATTCAGAGCTTTGCCAGCTTAAGGCAGCACATTCTATTTTTGTACTCCTTCTGGAAGGTGCTCTCTGATACTACACTAAAATGTCTTTATAAGGCTTAGTGCTATATTTATGAATTAGGACCATGAAGAATAAATTTTCTTTTCACCTTAAGGTTTCTCAAATGTATGCAACTAGCATTTTTAAAAATTTTATTTAAAGAGAAAAACAAAACAAAGCAAAACAAAACAAAAAAAACCCAAAACAGAATAAAGGGTAGTAAAAATACAGAATTCCAAGGAAAAAAGGAAAAGAACAGAAAAAAAAACACTAAGAAATCATTACTTGATAAATTACATACTGACATCTTGGAAACAGTTGTTCAAATCACAAAATTAAAACATGCAAAGTAGACATTCAAACAGTGAGACTGTTAACAATTCTGCTCCACGATCTGACAAAAACAGTAATATGGTCATCCATTTTACACACTTAAACATACATGCAATTATATCAAAAGGGTAAAATTAAACACAACAAAACAGAACAAAGCGGATCACAAGAAAGCTATGTAAAAGACATAAATTTGAAAGCTAGACAATCGGAGATATTCACTCTCTATCGATCATATTGACTCTTGTTTTCTTCCAAGTAGTTGTCCACATTGTCACATACAGGGAATTCACATGAAACAACATAGTATGGAACTGATCTGAAGAGGACGAGGAAGGCATTTCAAGTCTTCAAGAGCAGACAATTGGGAAGCCAAGAATGGCTGTCATAGTGTCTCTCATTCTCTTCAAAACAGCTGTCCATACCTTCATGTGTGTTGAGCTTAAACAAAACAAAACAAGCTAAAATCACTCTGAACAAAGAATGATAGTATTGTTGAATTTCACATCATGACATTACGGAGTCAGCACTGGGTTTTGCAGTGTCTCTGTTTTTTTCAAAGTAATTGTACATTTCAACATGCCTTATATTGTTGGTTCTTGTAAACTGTTTATAAGCTCTACACATGCATGCATCTCTACGTGTATATCTATCCTTTCTGTATTAGAGGGAAAATCAAAACAAAGCAAGACAAAACAAAACAATTCCTAGAAAAGAATGAAGCAAAAAAGTCATATAAAACTGCAATACAAGGTGATCAACAATGGTTACCATGATGTCTCAGCAGTATATAACAACATTAATAAAAATGAAGCATTGGAGACATTATAAGACTTCAAAAGCAGGTAAAAATCAAACAAGAGTGGGTATCCTAGTGAATCTTGTCATCTTCAGTGTAGTTGCCTATACTCTTAGGCTTGATGCTATCAATCATAACAGATTTGAATAAGATCAGTCAACACAAAACAGCAATCTAACAAACCAGATTCAAATAAGATCAGTCATAATAAGACAGTATAAATTATACAGGTCTTCAGATTAAGTTGATAGGAAATTAAGGACGATTACCATAATATGTCCTCTTATTTTTGGGATAGTTGACCATATCCTCAAATCTAGTGCAAGTAGCCAAATGGGAACAGTATGTATTCCATCTAGGCAGAGTAGTGATAATAATGTAGATTTTAAATCTTGTTACCCTATTAACAATATCATCTGCCTCCCTTTTTTAGACAATTCCTCCCCTTTCACTTCCACAGGGTGCACTGCTTATTTTGGGTCCCACTGCCTCCCTATACAGAGCATCTCAGTGGACCCTATCTCCTGATCTACTCTCCCTGTGTTTCTTTTGTTAGTATATCTAGGCCATCTGTATTAGAGATTATAGCCAATCTTCTCTGCCTCATTTCTGATATTCTATTTTTTTGCCATTTGTTGTCTATTTTTCTCTTCCACTCCACTGTCTGCCTTATTCACTGAGGCCTCTCTGCCACTGTTCCTGAAATGCTCATGTTCTTTTTCTCTCTCTCTAGAATGTCCTTCAGTATTTTTTGTAGAGTTGGATTGGTGGTCGCCAATTCTCCAAGTTTTCTTTTTGTCATGGAAGCATCTTGCTTCTCCATTAATTTCTAGAGAGGGCTTTGCAGCATATGTCAATCTGGGCTGGAGATTGTTCTCCTTTAGGGCTTGAATTACTTCACTCCAAGCTTTTCTTGACTTGATTGTCTGTGTCAAGAAGTCTGCTGTGATTTTGATGGGTTTTCCTTTATAGGTGATCTGTTTCTTTTCTCTGATGGCTTTTAATATTCTGTTCTTACATTGAATTTCTGGGATCTTGATTATTATGTGTCTGGGTATAGCTCTGTTTTGGTTGTAGGTGGCTGGAGTTCTGTATGCTTCATACATCTGCATATCATTTCCTTTTTCTATGTTTGTGAAGTATTCCTTAATAATTTCTGTAAATAGCCTTTGCAATTCTTCTATTTTGACTCCTGCTTCTTCATTCACATGCTTTATTCTTAAGTTATACATTCTCTTGTCATCCTCTAGCCTTTGTATTGTTACTGCCTGCTCCTTTGTTATTTTTAAGAGATCCTCCCTTTCATGATCACACATTGCATGCCTTTCTTCAAGTTTTGATAGTCTATCTTTAGTTTTTTTTTCAAGCAGTTTTGCCAACTTTCTATGGAGTCTTTAGTTTCCTAGTAATCTCTTTGAATCTGCTTCATGAATTCTAGGTTTGCTTTATATTCCTCATTGAACATTTCTCTCCTTTTTTGTTCCTCTGTTCTTTGGTCTGTGTCTTCTTGAGAGGTGCTTAGCTTTTCTTTCATTAATCCACTTTTCTGTTGTTTAACTTGCATTAACATTTCAATTTTGATCTTGTTTACGTGGTCCAGAAGATATTTCTTCATGTCCACTGATGCTGTGTTTAATGTTGCATGTTTGCTGCTCTCAATCTCTTTTGTATTTACCTCTGCAGGATCAATATTCTCATGGTTGGGGACTGGGTTTTTTTTTCTTATTTCTCTCTCTCTCATCATGTTTTTCCATACAGATATATAGTGTAATTCCCAGCCCCTTTTCTTGTTGGTTAGGGTTCTTCTGGAGCATGCAGGCTAGGGGACTCTGCCCTCTGCAGTCCGCTCTCAGAGACTGAAGTGC
>PVJX010043845.1:0-13457 GCA_004027295.1 Dolichotis patagonum
CCTGAACTGCAGCAGGTCACATGTCCAGACTCCAATATCTGCTTCCCCAACTCTTACAGAGCAGTTTTCCGCCTAAGCTTACCTCCCTGTGGTACATTCTGGACGGCACCCCCTGCCTGAGAGCCAGGGCAGCCTGGGTTCCTTGACAGCACTTCCCTTTCCTTCAGGACTACCCCCTTCTGCTTCCTGTTGTCCAAAGCCTGACGACAGTTGCTTTATGCACAGTACAGCTTCGTAGTTGTTTACGATGGGAATCCGAGGTGGGTAGAAAATAGTCAGGGTTGGAAGCTGAAGTTTCAATTTCTGAATCGCAGCTGTTGATGTTTGGGAGAATTAGCAAAGATTTCAGAGTGGTGCCAGATGCCTATAATGCAGCCATTTGGTATACAAGGTTTTGACAAGATGTCCTGAAGCTCTATGGTCTTCCGCTAAGTGAAACTGTGTTGTTTTGCACTTTGAAGGAATCTTAAAAATCTTTTCAGGTCCCACTTTTAGAAATGAGAAAACTGAACTGCAGAAGGAGAGGACTTTGTCAAGGTCAAAAGCTGAACCGACTTTGTTCTGCTCTGAGTACTTCTGGATATAGTCAGCCCTGCATCCACCATTCTGATCTACGGATTCTACCAACCACGGAGCAAAATAGTTTTTAAAAATTGTGCCTACACTAAACATTTAGAAACTTTCTCCCTTATTATAATTCCTTAAACAGCACAAACTCTTATACAATATTCACAGATTAAGTGATATAAGTAACCTAGAAATGGTTAATAGTATGTGAAAGGATATGTGTAGGTTTTATATAAATCTTACGCCATTTTAGATCAGAGACTTGAGGGTTTGCAGATTCGTGTGCTTACAGGTTGTCCCGAAGCCCAGCCACTGTAGATCCTCTACAGCACGCCCCACGGAAGGCAGAATTCGCTCCCTACTTCACGAGGGTGGAGCCCTTAGAAGAAGTAGTGCCCTTCTAAAAAGATACTTTTCCCATCCATGTGAAGACAGAAGTCTGAAAACAGGACAAGTGTCTCCATCACATGTCAGATCTGTCTGCACATTTCTGTTGTTTAACCCATGGGGTCTGTTTTGTTGTTTCGGCATCTCAAATATAACAAGATGTTTTATATTCTAAGAATGCCGTTTCTCAGCATGTAACACCCAAAACTGAAAGTAGGAATTCAGTCAGATATGTGCCCACTCATGCTCACAACAGCATTATTCTCAAAAGGTGAGAATGTCCCTAGAGAGACACAGATGAGCAGAATGTGGAATACGCACACAATGGAACACTATTCAGCCTTAAAAAGGAGGTGATTCTGTCAAATGCTACATCATGCATGAGCCCTGGGACATGCAGAGTGGAACAAGCTTTCTATGAAAATAAAAACATCACTCAACTTTACTTACGTTAAAGACCTGAAGGAAGCAAAATCACAGGAACAGAAAGTACAGTGGTGGTTGCCAGGGTCTGGAGGGAGGGGAAATGAACCGTTGTTAGCGGGTGCTGAGTTTGAGTTTGGAATAACAAACATTTTGGAATTGGTAAAATGGTGCTGGCCGTATAACATTGTAAATATATCCAAATGCCACTAAACTGTACACTTCCCAGGGATTACAATGACAAAATTTTATGTATATCTTACCACACTATTGTTATTTTGGGGGGAAGGGAATCAAACTCAGGATCTTGTGCTTGCCAGGCTGACAGTTGTGCCTCTAAACTCTATCCCCAGCTCCTTTTTACCACAATTAGGTTAAAAAGGATTATCGAGAAGGCTGTTGGGGTTGGAGTCCACAGTCTGCTGCACTGCTGAGCTAAGGTGGTTGGCATTTAGGTGGGTTCAATGTGTTTTGGGCTTAGGTGGGTTTATTGTATGTCAAGGAACACTTGGAGCCGAGCAGATGGTGCTTAGGACTAAGCAGGTAAATAATGCTGGAAAGAGTTGCAGGGAGACGCTATTTTTAGGAAAGGTGAGTCCCTAAGTGACCGTCTGGCAAAAGCCCAGAAAACGGAGGGCTAGGCGAAGGCCTGGGCACCCAGTTCTCATCTCCCAACTCTAGCAGGGCCAACAAGGCCCACAGACAGCATAGGGACCATCCGGTCACAAAGGACCTCTCTAGAAAGGCTGGGAAAATGACAGAGGCATGTTCCCATTGGCTTTGGCTTAATCTGTCCTTTTTCAAGCCTCACACTTTGCCACTCTCTGAGGCTGGTCCTCCTATTCATCTCAGAGAAGCTTTTCCCTTAAGTGACTTCCCACACCCCCTCCATCATCCCCCTTTTTGAAACCAGCTAGGTTTGGGTTGCAGTTTTGCAAGCACCATTCTCACTTAGGTGCCAAAGTAAACGGGCCAGAGTCTAAGTGTTAATAGTGCTAGTGAGTATTTGGTTAACCTTCTTTCTCTACCAACCTGCTATCAGTAGCCAGAGGGCCACCCTCCCAGCCCCCTAAAACTTGCAGCTGCTGAGACTCCTGCTGTTCCCCATTAAGGGGTCAGAGGAGAAGAGAAACTAGGAAGCAAATATTTCTGAGCAGGCCTACAAAAAGACAGAAGATCAACTATGTGCTGTGAAGTAATTTTCACAAGCAGCTGATAAAACCATGCTGTTCTCCAAAATTAAGATATTTGGCACTGAATAAGCACAAAGGTAGACTAAATATGCAACTATCTTAACCTGATTGATAACTTAATAGGCCCAACACAGGTCCCACCTGCGGAAGGACTGTGGCATGCTTGGTCTTGCTTTGCTACAGTTGGCAATACTGTGGGAAATGATCAATTAGAGCAAATAATTTGAAGGTGAAGTGCTTTCTGATAGCACTTAAAGCAGTCTTCCAAAATATACAGATTTAATGAAAAGAGGAAAAATTTAGTGACGATAAAGCCATCGTTGAAAAACAAAGCCTGTTTCTAGGGAAGCAGCAATATTTTTCTTTTTAATAGAAATGGACTATGACAAGGAACTCTGAAAATTCCAATCTCTGAACTCAAAAGTCAAGAGTTAAGTAAATTTCATTATTTTTGTAGATTTGACAAATTAATTCAGAAGACTGTTCTTGGCAAAGTTTATGCATTCTAGAATGACGGGTTTCACAGTTTGAAAATCTTGAATTGCTTAAATTACTTTTCTAAAATAGTCTTTGTTTTTCATTATGAAACTCAAAGAAAAAAGTCCATGCTCCTAAAATTCCAGAAAACACAGGTAAACAAACAAACAACAACCACAAAACCCTTTTACAGCAACTGCTAATTCCACCCCTTCACAAAGCAGGTTGGCTGTGTACCTGAGATAATTTCAGTTATCATGGTGATGTCGACCTTTGAAAAAAATTTTTTTGCAAGAATTTTTGTCCTGTGAAGTGCAAGAAAAACATCTATCTTGTCTGGAAAGCCACCTTTTTCACTGAGCAATGTGTCCTAAGCACGGCCCCAGGCCTGCATTGTGGAGGCTCCTCGCTTCTAAACCAAGTCTTGTGCACGTGGGCTGGCTTGTGGTTTAGTGAAGGATAAAGACAGAGGAAGCCGAAATAGTCTCTATCATAATTCAGAAGAATAGGCATAGACCAGAAGTATAGTTTTCTGGAAAGAGGGAAATTTTAGGTGAGACTTGAGAGACATGTCAGAAGCAATCAGATTGAGAATGGAGAGGATGAGCCACTGTCCTCTTGGTTTTCAATAGCTTTGGCTCTAACAGTGGGGTGTACATTTGCCCTAAGAGTGTGAAGAAGCTACAAAAGGGTTTTGAACAGCGGAGTGACAGTAATCAGATTTGGGTGTGGAATGACACTGTGACTGGGGAGTCAGACAGTGACACCAGGCAGGAAGTCCCTAGTTTGGAAAGTGGAAGAGAGACAGAGGGAAGACTGATGCAGGACATTCAATGGGGATAGAGGAGAGGGCTGCATGTTTGTGAAGATCCTCTGTGCGTGTCCTTCTGAGGAAGACTTGTCTTGATGCGGGGCAGGCTGCCACCATTCCCGTGGTCTCCTGTGGCATCTCCCCTTCCAGGACTCCATCTCCTGGCTGAGTGAGGAGGAGTCACAGGACTCTGATACGAGTCTTCTTAAGCCAGCATGTCTCCTGTTCCCAGAGGGCTGGGTGCGTCTCTCACTTGGACTGTGTTCCAGCTTGGTTTTGCTCTTTGCGTAGTAAATGCAGCCTCGGCCTCCTTCCATGGCTTCCTCAGGACCCTGAGCAGGGTCTTTGGCAGATGTGACAAGAGGTACAGGCACTGAGAGCCAGATGAGGCCAGAGGCGCAGGAAGGGATGGGAAGGCGAGCTTAGTGTGGGGCCTGTTCACTTGGGAGGCCTGAAGCCTGTTCCTGTAGTGACACCCAGTAGCCGAACTCAGTTACAGCTGACTGTCCTTATTGCAAACGCTTGAGACCGGAAGTGTTATACATTCTGGATGTTTCCAGCTTTAGGAATGCGTGGACATACACAATGATATACCCAAGTCTAAGCATGAAATTTATTTACGTTTCTCATGCACATTACCTATAGTCTAAGTAATTTGATACAATACTGTATTTTTAGTGTGTCTATGTTTTGCCGGGGGTCTATCAAATAAGGTCAGATGTGGAATTTCTAGCTGTGGTTTCACATCTGTGTTCAAAAAGTTTCAAATTTTAGATTTTTCAGATTAGGGGTGCTCAGCCTTCACTTTCCTTTTGAGGCTGAGACTGAGGGGAAACAACTTGGTCACAGATGTGTTTCATGCTCGACTTTCCTGCCATCCTATAATCATGCTTTTCTGAACCACATCCAGTTTCTTAAATACACCTCATGCTTTTTTTTTTAAATTTTAAAGAGAATAAAACAAAAGAGGGCAGAACAGAGCAGATCAGAACAGGACAACATAGGCAGCACAGTACTTTACTTTAAGACAACCAGACATTAACAGTAGCTATCACAGTATCTCTTTCTCTGCTATAGTTCAGCATAGTTTCAAATACAATAATATCAAACATACCAAAATAGTATAAAACCATTCAAAGAGTGAAAGAATTACAGGGCATTCTGAACCAAATAACAGAGAATGATCAATGGGTATTATAATATCTCATTTTTGATAAAAAAAATTTTTGTTTATACTGTCACACATATTCAAATCCCAATAAGACACAATGTGATAGATAGAACCAATGGTAGTAGAAGAATAGAAGCATGGTAGGACTTCTAAGAAGGATGATATTAAATCACCAATAGCTGTCATAATGTTTTGTTTTCTTCAAAACATACCATCACGCATTATATAGTCAAACAAAACAGAATAAAACCATTCTAACTGATGAATGAAAACATTGAAAGGCCTCAAAGCTATGAGATGGGGACTCATGCTTACCATAAAATCTTATATACTCTTATCAACTCTCATACTAGGGAGACTATACGGTATTTACACATGTGAGTCTGGTTTATTTTGCTTATGAGTATGGTCTCAAGTCGTGTCCATTTATTTATAAATACCTCGATGTGATCATTCTTTATAGCTGAGTAGTACTCCATTGTATAAAAATGCCACAGCTTTTTTATCCATTCCTCAGTTGATGGGCACTTAGGTTGTTTCCAAGATCTGGCTGTTACAAATGTGCTGCTATAAACATGGGTGCACATATATCACTGTGGTATGATGTTTTCAGTTCTTCTGGGATTATTCCTAGAAGTGGAATAGCTGGGTCAAATGGGACCTCCATACCCAGCTTTTTGAGGAATCTCCAGAGAGTGGTTGCACCCGTCTACACTCCCACCAACAGTGCAGAAGAGTTCCTTTTCCCCACAGCCTCTCCACCACTTATTGTTACATCTCATGCTTTTTAAAAAAAATCATTTAAGTCTTTATACATGATGTTACCCTCGCTTCCCTTCTTCCCTGCTTCATCTCTGCTCACCCTGGAGGCCAACTGGGTTGCATTTGGACCTGGTTTAGCAGGACGGTCACATGCTTCCAGAGCAACACAATTTCCTACAGTGCAGCGCTGGTTGTGATGTTACCATTACCCATTTCCTTCTTTGTGTTCTCCCTCAAAGCTTATAAAGTTCATTAGAAAAGAGATTTTATCTGAGTTATTAAAAGCTCAGCTGAGGCAGAGGGACTGGCAATAAGTTATTGTTGAATGAACCAATGATAATCAAAAGAAAGACTTAGAAAGTCAGAGGGAAGAGAGTGCACAAAGATAGTAGGGAGGCGTGGCCTGGAAGTAAAGGTAATTTATTCAACTTAACTGGAATTTATTGACTTACTAGTGTTGGATATTTGGCTCTTCTCAACATTTTCTTAACTATTTGCTTCTATAAACAACGTTATAGTAAACATTTTGCATGTAGATTTTGTGCACATTTGGAAATTATGTTCTGAGGATAAATTGATAGAAGTGGAATATCTGTTAAAAGATTTCCTGTGAGATGTTTGATATCCGTTACTGTCAGTTTATACACCAGAAACATGTAATTTTTGTGTTTATTTCCTAGAACTAAATAATTTAACATTTTAGTAAGTTCATTTATTTATAAAAATGTTTATTTTGTGGCCAAATATGTATAAAATGGAATTTACTATTTTAATTGCTTGTAAGTATACAAGTCAAGGACGTTAAGTATCTTCACAGTATGGCACAGTCACTAGCATTTCCAGACTTCTCTTTCGTCATCCCAAAGAGAAACTCTGTGCCTATTGGACAATTCCTCGCTTCTCCCTTATCATCTATTTTTAAGAATTTGTCATATAGATTAGGAAACAAGTTTGGGCTTACTGCGTTTTTGTGCAGCATAGTAACTAGTGGCTCTAAAACCTCTTGATTACAGTAATCCAAATGCTGTGAACATGTGTGTATCTTTATGCCAGGGAAGGAGAAAATATTGTGCAGTCTTGGTGCTATAGAAGGAAAACTGTTAGGGCTTTCTGGACCTAGAAGAACATCTTTTTGTTATAAACAACAGTTCTTCAATCAACCTAAAAATTTCGCATCTCATAATTCAAAATAAGGGAAGACCAACTTGTTTAGGATTTTGGAATTCCAATCTAGAAATACAATATGGAAGGACTCTCCGGTTTTGCCAGAAATTGGTGTAGCACTTTTAAGGGATACTGTACTTCCAAATCTTTTTATAAGATTGTAAGAAACAATTAATTTTTGCCCTGAAATGACTTTTCAGGGAAGTAGATTCATATTGAAAGTTGCATTTAAGTTTTCTATTTCTACCTTGTGGGCCACTCTCATCAAAGTTTAGAATAGCTCGAGAATGAGACAG
Source organism: Dolichotis patagonum (assembly GCA_004027295.1). Taxonomy (NCBI): domain Eukaryota; kingdom Metazoa; phylum Chordata; class Mammalia; order Rodentia; family Caviidae; genus Dolichotis; species Dolichotis patagonum. The sequence goes on from PVJX010043845.1 coordinate 7,252, forward strand.
GAGAGCAGAGTGGAATCTATTGCTGATAGGGACCCTGAGGTTAAGGTGTGTCTGGAGTGCTTCAAACAATAGCAATTTGCAGCTCTGCTAATTATTGACTCTTGCCTATCTTTAAGGTTAGAACTACTAAGCAAAGAGGCATTGTATGGAAGCTCTGTTTCTAATAAGAGAGAGAAGTTATGAAGAATTTGACTTGCTTTCATCTTTTTACCTTTTAAACAGGAGACCCATCTCCCAAACTGAATTAAAGGGAGGTGTCTTAAAAAGGCTTTGAAGTGTCTCCTTGCAAAACAGTTGAATTTATCTGAGCCTTTTCCTTGTAAACTAAAAGCCCTTCAAGTAAAAGATTTCTTTTCTGTATTCCTTGCACTTTATAAATTAACAGAAGTTACGCAGTAAAAAAGAAATAGGTCTAATAAAGAGTAGAGCATAAACTGAGCCCTCTAGAGTATAAATAAATGCTGCTAGGCGCGTGTTCATGACAGAGCAATTTTACAGAGATTAAAAAGTTTTCCTTGTGCATTCTGGAAGCATCAAAACCTGAGGACAAGGGTAAGGTTAACAAAGAAAAAGATACCAATGACAATAGGCCCTTAAGATAGCTGGGGCTTGAGCTGCTCAAATTCAAGGCGAGTGTTGTCTGATGGGGCTTTTTATATGCCAATCTTTGAAACAAATACACTATGAATGAAATCATATGCCAAATGTTGCAAGATAGCTGGGATTGATGGCTCTATATAAGCCACCAGTTTTGGTGGTTGCCCTACCTTCAGAAAGATTTTTAGCGACGAGTGCACCGTGGAGCAGTCTTAGGGCTGCCTCGATCTGCTGCCAGCACTGTCCCTCAGCAGCTCTGAATGTATGGCCTCTCTGGGACTCAGTTTCCTTATTTGTGCGAGGGGACTACAGGGGGGAAACCAAGAAGCTACTTCCATGGGTAACGCTGTAGGATTTCAGGAGATGCTCACTTTATGGGCTTCTAAAATGTTTTACATGAACTTTATTTTCTGAAGAGGAAAAGGAGACTGTTTGGGTTCAGTGGAGCCGGGTCTGTGAAAGGCTGGCTCATCTTTGCAGGAGGACACAGGAAGTGGTCTTTCGTGGGAAGTGGTTACTTGGCTCTGCTCACAGCAGGACTCTGGACAAACGCCAGGGCCCTCCTGGACTCCTTGGGCGATGGGAAAATGGGGACATCAGGTTCACACACCTCTATGCACCCCAATATTTAACTCTTGAAAAGCAAGCAGTTGGTTTCTTTTTGTTTCCATAGGGCACTGGGAATGTTTTCTACAGGCTGAGGTCAGAACTGAAAAGCCTACTTCCCTTAGGCAGAGACCATTTTCCGCGCAGCTGCTGGAAGCCACGTCTCTCGGAGGTGCTGTTGTTTGGATGCCCTGTGTAGTCATCTTGTGAAAACTGGGTAAACTAAGGCAGTGATTATGCTAGCTAAGCTTGGGTGCAGCCTCTGCCAGCCCTAGCACGAGCAGGGGCTCTGTTTCCCAGACTTTCTTTCTCTGTTCTTTTTCTTGGCTCCGGCCTATGGATATGACGCATATAACAATGTTTGTACTTTTAATTTAGTGTGTGATCTGCTTTTTAGTATAATTCTATATCTTGTAATAATTTTGGATTTACAAACAAGTTGTAAAGATAACATAGAATAGCCCTTATATCCCTTCCCCATGAGTTTCCCCATTATTACCTTATCTGTGTACATATATAGAAAACATACATACGTACATAGTGCAGGTATCTGTATGTTATACACCTATATCTGTATCTGTATTTGCTTTAGGTTTTTTTGGTGCTTAGTATTTTGGTGTGTAGCCCCAGATGAACGCCATCTCTATAAATGTCAGCTCAAGATGTCCAGGCACACTGAGAAATCTGTGAACTTACCGTTCCTGAGGAAGTCCTCTGTATCCTTCTTCAGTCCCAACCAGCTGCCCTTCCTGCCTGAAGATTCCCCTCCCCTATCTTCTGGACTAGATTTCCTGTTCCTAAAACCAGTATTTTCTCTCATCCTTGGTTCACTCATTCATAAGCTTTTAAAATAGCTTTCTGAGAAACAGAAACATGGGAAATTAACTTTCGTGTGCCTAAGGATATCTCTATTCTAGCTCCACACTTGGTTGATAAGTAGGTTTTATATAGAATTTCCCTCTCAGTTCCCATGCCGCTGTTGAGATAACTGAGGCCATTCTAATTAAGAGACTTTGTGACACATCTGCTTGGTTTTTCCTCATTTTTTTCCCTCTGAGACAGTGTCTTGCTGTGCAGTTCAGGCTGGGCTTGAACTCACTATGTAGCCTCGGCTAGTATCAAACTCATAGCAATCCTCCTGCCTCAGCCTCCTGAGTGCTGGGATTGCAGGCATGCACCACCATGCCTGGCTGTACACTCTTTTCTAGTGCTACAAGTTCACATTTCCATGCTGTGTTGTTGCAGTGTTTTCTTTTGGTAAACATTAGAGTTTTCTTGGTGAGATATACCTTCTCCCTCCATAGTGTCCTGCTGCTTCCAAGCTGCTTTTTTCTGCTTGTTTTAGCCTCTTCTCTCTTACTATGTGGTGATAGACCACTTCCTTACAATTCCGATTGCATGCGCACAGAGGATAGATTAAAAAGTTAAAAAGGGGGTTGGAAAATAGCAACAAACAGGAAACTCTGATGCACAGGGTTCTTGCTGTCAAGCGATAGGTCTGGGCTGATGAGTTGAGTAACCTCCGTTATGAAGTGTTGTCAGGTGTTTCCTCCTGAGTAAGTCACATTCTCCAGAAGACTTGTCTCATCTCCTGCCTGGAAGGTGGGGCCTGCAGCCAGCATTTCGGAAGCTGAGCGGAGCAGGAAGCAGGGAACGGCCTCAGTAACTCATCCCCTTGTGCACGCATATGAACCCCGTTAGGCCTGAGAAGGCTCAGTGTAGGCTGAGCTTTAGCTCTTTTCAGAGAATACATCTCCGTTTTGTTTTTGTTCTTGCTCCAGAGGAAATGAGCAATCAGCACTCTGATAAATCGCTCGGGTCGCCAACCAATCAGCGCACTGCATTTGGGTCACCCTTGTACTCCTGTTTGTAGAGGCGCTAATAAGACTTTGAAGCGTTATATGAATCAATTTGCTCTTCACTTCTGCTTCATGATGGCTGGACTTGAGCCTGGCCATTCATTTGGGACTCCCGCACTTACTTTTTAGTATCCAAAGTCACTGCTGTGATCTTCTTTGTCCTTTTGTTTTTTTTGTCTATGTATTTCTGCTGTGACAAAATCTGATTCTGCCATTTTCGTGGTATTTCAGCAGAAAAAAGATTCAATGGAATACACTCAGTGGGTGCGTACACTCTGCCTGCTGACTTTGCAGTTGGTACTTGACATTAATGCTGTTCTTATTACGTTCTCTTGAATTCTTCACCTCCACTCTACGACTGTACATGTCTATCTCATGCTTATGCAGCTCAGAGAGAATTTACCCAGTACTTTTAGACAAACAATTTTTCAATTATAATTTCAAAGCATTTATCTGTTCAAAATTGTTCTGTTTTCTTCAAAGAAAAGGAAGATTGAATGATTACAGGAAGTCTAGGAATGTAGCAAGTGAAATGCTCCTATTATATTATTGCACAAATTTTCATTCCCACGACAAATATATTGCCATAGTTAAGTAGCAAATGAATGGTGCTTGCTGTTTATAGGTTCAAAAGTGATAAATATTTGTAATAAAATAGTTCCCCAGCAAAAATGTCTTTAGACCATAGTTTGGTGGGAAATTACTACGTAAGTCCTACAAAGGCAAAAGTCTACTGGAGTTTGTTGACTTACGTTGTTAGCATTACTTCACCACTGGAAGCAGTACTAAAATAATAATGAAAATAACATTTAAAACACATTATAGAAGATGAAACCTTTTGTGGACTTAATCATTACAATGTTATTCTAATTTAGTTAATACTTCTCTAAATACCGACTGAAACCTACACACGTATTTGTGTTCTTTGACACTGGTAACTGCTATTTATTTTTATCATTAAAATGCTTAAATTTATGTAGACTTTATATCTTCCATTATTTCCTCTTGAAATTTAGACTCAGTGCACAGACTGGGCTTTAGCTCTCTTCTGAGAATAAAGCTAAATTTTGTTTTTGTTTTTGCTCCAGTGGAGAATAGCAACCAGTACTCTGGTAAGTCGCCAACTCTGAGGAAAACTAAAGAAGATGTCAGTACACATACGAGATGGTATATCTAAGTTGATGCTATGTCAGAATTGTATTAGGAAACTGAAGCATCCACATCATTCACATACCAGACAATTTAAGTTCCTAAAATGGAAACAAATAAGAAAAAATAGAGAATACCATGAATCCGGAAACAAAGGCTGTAATGTTTTTTTGAATACCTACTTTATGCTGCGCATTTTTTTAAACCTCAGTATAGGCTCTAGAGTTACCATGTTGAATTAAATCTTTGCTTTGTTTTAGGGCTTCAAACAAGAACTTCAAATACATAGTGTGCTCTGGAGTTTGCCGTGAGGAATTACTTACTCTAGAAGTTACAAGTACGTGTGGAGAATATGTTCTGAAACCTGCAAGGATGCCTGAACCTGTGGATACTACTGAACCCTATCCATTTAGGTCTGGTCAATTGCTGTTCAAATGTGATCAGACCCCAGGCTGGCGTATGTGGCTTTAACAAATAAGTTAACGCCTTAGTCAAGGAGCTGAAGCAATGGGGTTGTATTTGGAGGCAGAAAAAAAAAAATAAAACCAAAAAAACCCCAAAATATCTGACTTTTCATTTTCACAGCAAACACGGTTGGAATGGCCAGGTACATTGTCTGTTATTAATAGAACTTTAAATTCCTGCCCTCCTGCCTCTAAATATTTGTTTTTTCACTTCTGAGATGAAGGATCAGTGTAACTACTCTAAAAACAAGACAGTCATCACCTACTCTTTTCCGATTAAGCTGTGAGCCCACTGTTAGGTAATTTTTGTTTACCTGAGAGTGTACTTAGCTCTGAGCACTACCACTCCTGGCTTTAAATCACAGTGCTTCCACCTAGGAGCAGAGTTAATCTGTCCTGCCGTGTGTAGGCTCTGTGCTCCTTTCCTCTTTTGTGAATGGAGTTTCTATTGCCATCTTCTTGTAGAAGAGCTCGTTTGAAGTCTTGATTTGAATACGATCCTTCCTTGTTATCCAACTTCTTCAGTTCTTCCAGAAATGTGCAACAGCTGCTTTAGCCTCATTAGTAATTTTTATATTTCTCAGTTCAAGCCTATTCCTGAATCTATTCCTTTTTTTGCAGCAAAAAGTTTGGTATCACGGGTCCTAGGACATCACCTGCTTAAGTCTTCATAGCTCAGCGCTTTATGACCTGATATGATGCCGTTAGTTAGAACACATTTTCTGCTGAAGTCTTCCATCCACCAATTTAATGTCTTTCTTATCTTAACTAAGTATTTATGCGCCATGATTCTAACTTTGGTAGTTTGAGGCACCAGTGAAACTAACATCAGTTTCTTTCTTGTTCTTCACAGTTTTAGGAACACATCTGTTTTTATTATAGATCTTAACAAGCTCAGCATACGTTGTTTTTTAAAATTTCCTTATTAAGTCAAAAACTTTCAACTGTTCACTTGAAGGAAGCACTTTACAGCTTCTCATTGTACGTGATAATTGTCAGCATTACTACTCTCATACTTTGGGGCTATTATTAAGTAAAATAGTGGTTACCTGAATACAGCACTAAGATACTGTAAGAGTTGATGTGATAACTGGTAGCTGCAAACTGACCAGTAAGCAGACGGCACACACAGCATGGATTTGCTGAAGAAAGGGATGAGCTGGGTCCTCAGGGGGACAGGGAGAATGAAGTAGGATAGTGGGAGATTTTACCATGCTACTTAGATGGCATGAAATTTTAAATAAACATTTTCTAGAATTTTAAAACTTAATATTTTGGGCTGTAGTTCACCATTGATAACTGAAACTGCAGAAAGCAAAACTGTAGATAAGGTAGGGGGACTACTGTAGTGTACTAGATAGCAATTGTCTTCAGGGAAAATAAATTGATATTCACTCTTAGGACAGAAATATGCTCTATTAAGAGCTTGCTGTGAAGAAATACATATATACAGTTAGTACTCATTATTTGCAGGTTCTATATCTACAAATTCTCCTACTTGCTAAAATTTGTGTATAATCCCAAGATTAAT
>PVJX010043846.1:0-13505 GCA_004027295.1 Dolichotis patagonum
AAAGTAATTTCTCAGGCTACCAGATACAGGTATGCAAGATTGATCAAATGATATAATTTCCCTTTGAGCAATTTCTTTCCCTTGTATTATATCTATTGTAACTTTTGGATCTTATTTACTCTTTCAGTTTCTTACACTAGTGACACAATTCAATGTTCACATATGCAAGTTTGATTTATTTTACTTATGGGCATGGTTTCTAGTTGTGTCCATTTATCTATAAAGCATTGAGTTTATATTATTTTATAGCTTAGTAATATTCCATTATATAAAAATACTATATCATTTTTTTTCCATTTCTCAGTTGATGAGTATTTGAGTTGTTTCCACGATTTAGCTATTACAAAATGTGCTGCTAAACACATGGATGCACATATATCACTATGATATGATGTTTTTAGCTCTTCTGGGAAAATACCTAGAGGAGGCTAGCTGGGTTGAATGGAATCTGTAATCCTGCTGTTTTGAAGAATCTCCATACTGACTTTCAGAGTGGTTGTATCAGTCTACATTCCCACCAACAATGTAGAAGTGTTTCTTTTTCTCCACAGCCCACCAGTTTTGTTATTGGTTAATTTCTTGATGTTAGTCATTGTTTCTGGGGTGAGATGGAATTTCAGGACTGTTTTAATTTGCATTTTTGAATGGTCAATGATGTTGAACATTTTACGTATATTTGTTTGCCATTTGTGTTTCTTCATCTGAAAAGTGTGCTTTCATCTCAGATGTCCATTTTAGGACTGGATCTTCCATTTTGTGGGCCTGACTTTTTTCAATCTTTTATACATTATAAATAAAAGTCCTTAGTTTGAAGGATAATTGGCAAAAATCTTTTCTCAGTCTGTGGGTTTTCTTTTCACTCTGTTGGTGATTTTTCTAAATATGTAAAACCTTTTCAATAAGATGAGATGTTGATTCTTTGAAGTACTTTCTATGTAATTTGGTTCTTGTTAATGAACTCTCAACCTACCTCTTTCTCCTTGAGATTTCTACCTACTTTGTCTTCCAGTAGGTTTAGTGTTTTCATCTTAATATTTAGATATTTGATCCATTTAAACTTTTGTTCGGTGCATGGCGCTAGGCCTGAATCTAGTTTAAGTCTTCAGCATGCAGAAAGCCAATTTTTCCAACACCACTTATTATAGAGGCTATACTTCTTCCAGTGATGCTTCACTCTTTTGTCAAAGAGAAGGTGGCTGGAAAAAAAAAGAATAAGGGGCTAGGATTTTAGCTCAGTGGCATATGCTCTTGCCTGGCAAATGCAAGGCAATGAGTTTTATCCCTGGTACAAAAAAAAAGTGGCTGCATGTGTTTGTAGTTGTGTATGTGTCTTCTGTTATATTCCATTTATCCTCACGTCTGTTTTCTTGTTTGTTTGGTTGGTTGGTTTTTTTTTTTTTTTTTTTTCCAAACCATACTAATTTTATTATAGCAGTTTTGTAGTATAATCTCAAGTCTAGGGTTGTGATGCCTCCTGTCTTGCTTTGTGATCAGGATTGTCTTTGATATTCTAGGTCTCTTATGATTCCATATGAATTTTAGGAATTTTTTTAGATCTTTGATGTATACTGGTAATATTTTGATAGGAATTACATTTAAACTATACAACAGTATTGAGATTATGGCCATTTTCACAATGTTGATTGTTCCTTTCCATAAGCAAGGAATATATTTCCATTTTCTGAATTCCTCTTTAATTTCTTTTTTCAGAATGCTGTAATTTTCAGTGAATGAATCTTTTATTTCCTTTCTTGATTGATTGCCATGTATTTCTTTTTTTATGTTATTGTGAAGGGTGTGGTTTTTATAATTTCTCTCTCAGTGGGTTTGTTGTTTGTGTGCAGGAATGTCACTGACTTGTGAGTATTAATTTTGAACCAAGCTATGCTATTGAATTTGCTTATTATGTCTAGAAGCCTGCTGTTGGAGTTTCTAAACAGTGCATGTCAACTGCAAATAATTATAATTTTTCCTTTCCTATTGCATTCATTTTTCTCTCTTGTCTAATCATTTCACTAATAATACCTCCAGAACCATATTGAATAGGAGTGGTAATACTGGATATCTCCTTGTTCCTGCTATTACAGTGAAAGCTTTCAGTGTTTGACCATTTAGTATGATGCTGACTGTTGGTTTTTTCATAGGTTGTTTTTATCAGATTAATTTAAAGACTATCTATTCCAATTTTCTCTAGGGTTTTTATCATGAAAGAGTGTTTGACTTTATCAGAAACTTTTTCTGCATCTATTGAGGTGATCATGTGATATTTGTCTTTTGCTCTGTTAATATGATGTATTACTGTCTTGTTACTTTTCTCTCATTGCTGAGACAAAACATCTAACACCCAAAACTAAGAAAGGAAAGATTAATTTAATGTGCAGTTTGTGGAATTTTTAGTTCATAATCAACTGACTCAAAGGCAGTGTATCATGGCACTGGGGCAGCATTTAAAAGCAGGAACCAGCAAAAGCAGCCAGAACAAAAGGAGAACAAACCTCTTTTCCTCCCTTATATTTTATGCAAGCTACCCCCACATGCCAGGACAGATGAAGCACTCACAAAATCTCTTTGACCTTGTCTTGCACAGAATGAGGATATTTACAAAGTAAGTCTCCTGGCTCCCTGCTGAGTCTCTTAGTTAAGTTTCTAAACTTCTCAAGTTGACACAACCATATGTCAATAATAACAATTCACCCCTTGTCAATTTGGCAACCAGACACATTTCTTTAAACCAGTTTCCAGATATAAGACATGCTTATTCTTAATATTTTGCAACTTGAACATTATAACAGCTTAACAATTCTTAAGAACCAGCATTAAGTCTACCAACATTATATTACGTTAGAAACAACATTTTGTCCTTGATCTCCCAAAGACTCACACACATCCCTTTATGCAGAGGGCATTTAGTCCATCTGTGGCAAGTACTAACAATCTGTGGTAAATTGTGAGTTCCAAATGACTTGTATGACTCCACACCTATGGTACTTCTATGTGCTCCCACAGCTTCTCTCTTAGGTCCACTTTGCTGCCTCCTTGCAAATTTCCTTAGATGATCCATAGTACTGGGTTTTCTGTACTTCTGGGGTCTCCACTGCACCTTTGGCTTCAAACTCACAGATTCACATACTGTACTCTCAAAGGCACATTACCTGGCCTCTCGGGCTTTCTAAAATTGAAGTGGAAGTCTTTTTAACCTCAAAACTCTTGTATTCTCTATGTGCATAAAACCAGCCCCTAGAGGATGATGCTGAGGTCTGCTGACAGCTGGAGAAGTAACCAGGCTCTCCTCTCTTTTGACTGTAGGGGTAGAGTGTCTGGACCATTGGGCACTTTGAATCCAAATGTGAGGAAAACTTTTCTATGTCACAGCCATTCTGAAATATGTTATGGCTACTGCCATTCTGGAACATTGTGCTCTGTGTCTTTTACCTCAAAGAATCTTTCACTTTTGTAGTTTGGGGGCTGCAAAGTTTTGAGACTTAGTGCTTTTTGTGATGCCATCAGACCATATTTTTTATTCTCTTCTTCCTTTTCAACACTTGAGATTTCCTCAGCTCTATCTTGCAGCTTTATTGGAGCTTCCTTTCTGAGCTATGATTTAAATTATCCTGCTGGAGTCTTTTCTCTTGATTTGCAGCATAAATCTGGCTAAAAGTCCCAAACAATAGCCATGCCACAGACTCAGAATTCAACTGTCTTGAAATATCTTCAGCCAGATTAACTTATCCAACAAACCTAATCTTAGAATCCGGCAAAGTATCTGGACATGAGCAAAATACAGACAAGCTTTCTGCCAAGCCATAACATACATCTTCGAGAGTCCAACAACCAATGCAGTCCTTCCTAGCAGAAACCTCCTGAGGCTGGTCTTTACTTGTTTTTCATTTCCTGAGCTCTGATCAGAATCTCCAATGCTGAACAGCCTAAGCTGTTTCATGTTCACTCTTAAAGGCTACATCTTCTAACATTCCCAAACTCTTCCCACAAGCCTTTCCTAAAGGTTCTTGCACCACATTGTCATGTATGGTTACAGCAATGACCTCACTCCTTTGGTACTCAATTCTATCTCATTTTTCTCTTGTTACTCAGACAAAATACCCAACATCCAAAATTAAGGAAAGAAATATTTATTTAACTTACAGTTTGTAGAGGTTTCAGTCCATAATCAACTACCTCCAAGATTGGGTGGCATGGCCCCAGGGCAACACTTCAAAACATCAGCCAGAAAAAGAGAAAGAGCATCCAGAGAAAAAGGGGGAGAACAAGCCTATTTTCCTCCTTTATATTGTATTCAGACCTGCTCCCTGCCACAATGACAGATGTAACACTCACAAAATTGCTTTGTCCTCCTCTCGCACAAAATGAGGATATTACAAAGTAATTCTCCTGGCTCAGTGCTGAGTCTCTTTGTTAAACTTCTCAAGTTGACACAATATATCAATCATAACAATTACATTTATTGATTTATGTATGTTGAACCATCCGTGCATTACTGGGGTGAATCCATTTATATAATCTTCTTGATGATTTGCTGCGTTCTAGTATTTTACTGAGAATTTTTGTATCTATGTTCATTGAGATATTGGCCTATAATTTTCATTTTTTGGCTGGGTCTTTTTCTGGTTTTGGTATGAGAATATTATTTGCCACCCAGAATTAAATTGGAAAAATTACATCCCTTTCAATTTCATTAAAGAGTTTCAGGATTATTGGTATTAAATCATCTCTAAATTTCTTGTAGAATTGTTCTGTGAGTCTATCAGTACCTGGGCTTTTCTTGGTGGTGGTGATGGTAAGTTTTTAATTACATTTTCAGTTTCATTAACTGATATTAGGTTATTCAGAAGTTTCGTATCTTCTTGACCCAGCTTTGGTAATTCATATGTTTCTAGGAATCTGCCCATTTCTTCTGTGTTTTTGATCTTATGAGAATACAGTTTTTCAAAGTAAGTATTGATACTCTTCTGTGTTTCCACATAATTTTTCCACATAATTTCCACATAACTGATTTTTTTTCTGGGTTCCTGTCACATGGAGTATTAGTTTTCATCCTTTGTCTTTCAGTCTATGAACTTCTTTTTGAGTTAAATGTGCTTATTGTATACAGCATATTGTTGGATTTTGTTTCTTATACAATCTGCCAGTCTGTTTCTTTTGATTGGTGAATTGTGGTCATTTATGTTGGCTATAACTGGCATGTATTTGCTCATCTTTGTCATGTTATCTTTCTGCTGTTTTTTTCCTACTTTTCCCCTCTGTTTAATTGCTTGTCTTGCTTGTTGGTTTCTTACTTTTTTGTTGTTGAAATTGTGGCCATTTTTATCTTTCTAGAATGTCTTTTAGTACTCATTGAACAGTTGTTGGGTGGTCAAGAAGTTCTTCAGTTTTTTTTGCCATGAAAGTATTGTTTCTTTATTGATTTTGAAACATGATTTTGAAGGGTACATTAATCTGGGTGGGAAGTTATTTTCTTTTGGTATTTGAAATACTTCGCTCCATGTTCTTCTTGACTTGGTGGTTTGTGTAGAGAAGTCTACCATGATTCTACTAGGCTATCCTTTATAGATGACCTATTTCTTTTCTCTAGCAGCTTTTAATATTCTGTTCTTGTGCTGAATTTCAGGAATCTTGATTAGGTGTAGATTTATTTTGGTAATGACTGGAGTTCTATATGAGTTGCTTATTTTTGTGAGATTCTTTTCCCATGTTTGGGAAATTTTCTGCTATTATTTTGCAAATAGTCTTTTGTATCATTCGTGTTGCATCTGTCTTTTTTGTTGACATCTATCAGTCTTATATTGCTTCTCTTGCATCATCTTGCAGTTGTTGAATTGTTGTTTCATGATTCCTTGCTAAGTTTAAGAGTTATTTGCTTTCATCATCACTAGCCACAATCCTGTCTTCAAGGTCTGAAAGTCTGTCTTCAATTTCACTTATGTTGTTTTGCCAGCTTTCAATGGAATTTTTGATATCCTGGATTTCACCTTGAATGTGTTTCTTGAATTCTAATTGTTTCATGTATTGTTCATTCAATGTTTCCATCATTTTTCTATGCTCCTTTTTTTTAAAATCTATGTGCTCTTTGGATATACTCACTAATTTTTCATTATGTTTATCACTTCTGTTTTTACCTATAACATTATTTCTGATCTGATTTCTTTCACAGCTTCCTGGAGATGTTTCCCTACTTCCATTGCTATCATTTCAGAAATTTCAGGTATATGAGTTCTAATCTAATCCATTTTGTGTCCATTGTATTTGAAACAAATGGGCTGGAAGTTTGAGATTGCATTTTGTTCTTTTGTTTTGGCATTTTCATATGTTCCTCCAAGTCAGCCAGATGTCAAGGCCTAGTTGCTTCCCACACCAGCTGTCTGTCCACCAATGGGCCTCACTGAGGGTTGCTGATGGCTGCAGATCTCTGGGCCCAGACTCCTAGTCCCTGTGATCTTCGATATTATTCCTGTGTATGAGCAGGTCTCTGGATGCCGCTTCTCAGTCCCTATGGGCCACACCTGCATGACTGCAAGTCACTGGGTGCAGACTTCTGGTCTCTGCCATCCTCAGAAATGGCTCCTGAGTGTGGGCAGTTCACTGAGACTCCCAGTCCTCATGGGCCTCACTGAGGGTTCTCCAATGACTGTGGGTCACTGAGTACAGACTTCCAACCCCTATAGTCCTCACTGAGAGTTCCCAGATGACTGTGGGCCACTGGGTTCAGACTCCCAGTCCTCACTAGCCTCAGAGATGGGTCCAAGGTGTGGGATGGTTGCTGGGGGTGGACTCCAAGTCTCCATGGGCTTCAGAGATAGTTCTTAGGTGTGAGCAGGTCACTGGGTGCAAACTCCCAAACCCTGACATGGCTCTCACTAAGGGTTCCCAGTTGGCTCACTACTTACTTTCTATATGTACCCATTGATAGAATATTTAAATTCTTGTTCCTTTTTTTTCTAATGTTCAACATAAAGATAATATAGTTATGAGATTGTATACTTAAGATTTAATGTTTTTTAAATCTTTGGAAAAAGATTTGAAACATCAGAATTCTGGATAAAATCTGTACTATTATTGTAAAAAGCGAACAGTAATGTCTACATTCATTTAACACACAAAATCATGGAGATAAAATTTTTGGTGGATACAAGACTGTGTCATGTAATAGAAAGTGTGTTTAAGAATCTAAAATATGATTATATGGATTGCTTATTTTTATATGCCAATGGTAAGTGTTATAAACTTGATCAGGTATGCATGTAAGTACAGATATGCATATAAGTTCTAAACTGTAAATGCTCATTATTGTTTTTGGAGTCAAAAGGTATTTCACAATCTTTTAAAATTGGCTGCCTTCAAGTAAGTCAAACCAAGTAATACAGCAATTCTCTTCCAGCTTTAGAAAATAAATTTTTAAAAATACACTATATTCGTAATGTTTTTTTCTGATACGAAACCAGAAATAAAGGTAATAAAAGTTAGAGACACCCATATACATCTCACCTAATAACCCTCCTCCCCCATTAAGGGTTTTTAAAACTTTTATTGCTTACACACATTTAAGGTTTTATTTGTACTTGCATGTATTGTGTATACAAAACCCCTCTGCTCACACATCATTTCAACCACCTAATGGATTATGGGAATGAGCCATATGGCAGACAGTTGAAAATAATTTTCTTTAACAAGAACCATAGGGTGTTTAATGGCTTTCAGAGTGGGCACTGGATCCAGCTGTCCGCAGTACTCCTGGTTGAATAGGATGCAAGCAGATGCAGATATAGTATGTTTAGATTTCCCCAAAGCAAATTATTGGAATTCATAGCCATTTGTCTGAAAGGTAAGAACACTTCCAGCTTAGACATATACATTTAATCTGTGTTTATTTTTTAAATTTATGAGTGAATAAGAGCTGTCTAATCACCCTGAAACCCAGAAAGCTTGACATGGAATGAGAGAGGCAGAGAATTGTGGGGATGGGAGAGAATTAAATTGGAGACGGCCTAATTCAGAATTTCCTATACCTGAATCTTTGGTGTCTGTGACCACCAACAGTGTTTCCTCCACTGAAACAGTCTGGCTTAAATGTGTCTGGTGTGCATTTCAGTTGACCTGAGTGTTCTGGTAAAGAGATTTATCTGCTAAATGACATAGAGACTGCCAGATTCAACAGACGACAATTTAAGTATATAACATCGTATGCTGCCAATGGTAAGTAATGTGATTTCTTTTCCTTTTAGTCTTCTTTTGAAGATGTTCCAAGAATATTGATTATCCACATTGAAAATTTGTTCTCTCTACAGAGAATTTTATTGCTTCTCTCTCAACAGTGATTATATGATGTTTAAAGGAGAGTTTTAACTCTAGATTTGAATGAAATTATTATTTCAATGAATCAATCATTTATTGTTACCAATAAATTGTTGGCATTTTTACCTAATAATAATAAAACAAACTATTTTTTGGAAGAAATATGGGTAGAGTAAGGAAATTAACTTTATGGAATACATATGATGTACCAGGCAATTTGAATTTTACTTTATGTATTCAAGCTTTAATTTCTTTTTCTCAACAATCTTACAAAATTAAGAAATAAGACTATGATATTAGATATTTTTACTAAGTTATTTTTATAAAAATCACATAGATTTTTGTTAATAAAGATTTTAATTTTGTCTTTCTTATTCTCTGGTTGCTTATTTCCCTCTTTCCTTGTACCTTTCTTTCTTTCTTTCTTTCTTTCTTTCTTTCTTTCTTCCTTCCTTCCTTCCTTCCTTCCTTCCTTCCTTTCTTTTTCTTTCTTCTCACATTGGGAAAGGAGCCTAGGTTCTCCTGTGCAATAGCCAGGTATTCTAACACTCCTCCCCAACATAGTATTCTAAAATGATGTTAGATTTACAGAACCGTTTTGAAGACAAGACAGTTGGCCTGTACCCAGTTTGACCTATTAACATGTTACATTTATATGGTAACTTTGTCTCCACTTACGACATTGTTATGGTATTCGTTATTAAACTCCAAACTTCATTCAGTGTTTTGGTTTTTGTTTATGGTGTCTTGTGTTCACTTTTCATTTCAAAATCTTATCCAAGCTATTCAGGCATAATGGGTTGCTCTGGACTGTGGCAGTTTCCAAGATCTTCATGTTTTTGAACAACTTGATAGTTTGAAGGAGTACAGATAAAATGTGTTGTACAATGTTCATCAGTTGGACAGTTGAATGATTTCCTTATTGGATTGAGATGATGCATTTGTGTGAAGGAGGTCCACAGAGATAAAGTGACTTCTCTTTGAATCATATCAGGAGTACTCAGTGTGGACATGACTCATAACTCCTGAGGCTGACCTCATCAGCCTCAGTGTTAAATTACTCCACTATAAATTACTCTTGCCCTATGTTTGCATGTTATACTCACTGGAAGGAATTTATTATACTCGAGTCACATTTATGGAGTAGAGAGTAGTGCAGTCTCTTACACGCTATCATATTTAATTTTGTGTGTCAGCTTGGCTGGGGGGCAGGGGATCAAACAGGGATTGAACATTATTTTGGATATTTCTGTGAAGTTTTCTTTTTTTTCTTTTTAAGAGATTAACATTTACATCAGCAGACTGCCTCCATTATGTGATTGTTAGGTTTTCGGCACAATAAGAAAGGAGATATAAAATAAAGTAGCCTTTATTCCAAGGACATGGAGAGAAGTCTATGACTATAGGCATCCTGGCATTCTCTGACCAGAACGTGGGGTATGGGATATACATATAACCTCTGACCAGGGTTGCACTTAGGGTGGGCATTGATGACGCACAAGGGGCTGATTGGGATTTTCTGTGTGAACAAACAGGAAGGGGAGTTGCAATTAAGGCTAAGGAAGAAGCAGGAAGTGGTAGGTGTTCCCGCTTTGACCTTCCACCACGTTAGCCACCGCCATAACCGTACAGTAATTTATACTAGGGCAAGAACTTTTCAGTGATAGGTAGGCCTTGTCTGGTCAGTTGATAGCCTTACAAGGAAGAAACTCATCTCTGTTAAGCAAGAATGTGTTCCACAAGACAACTGCCCTTGAACCCAACTACAGCTCATTCCTGCGGCTCCAGTCTACTGCCTGCCTCATGGGTATTTTATTTGCCTGGCCTCCATAATCACCTAAGAAAAAAATCTCTCACTCTCTGTCTTTGTCTCTGTCTCTTCTGTCTCCCTGTCTCCCTCTCTTTCTCACACACACACATTTGGTTGGTTTCACTTTTCTGGATCACTAATGCAAATGTACACTATTTATACAAATGATTATAATCTCTTGTTTAGATAATTTTGGGCTCAATAATGTTGATGAATATTTAAATTTTCAATTATAATCTAGCAATTCATTTTATTGTCAAGTTGTTCTAACTTTGGCTATTGGGAGTTCTTATATCCTTTTCATCATCTACTATATCCCTTGAAAGGAGTGTATTTGGACATAACCATGTGTACACACATTTAAGCACATTCTTTGTTTTGTTACTGTATAATGATTCAGATTTATCTACACATTCCCTACCCAGATAAGAGGATCATTTTTAAACATAGCACATTAACTAGATAGTTTGTGAGGAAAAGTGATATTTATGTTTATTAACTAATCTAAAATAATTTGAATTATTAATGTCTGTTATAGTTGCAGGTGTATTTGAAAGGCACACTGTAGTAGAGTATGAGATAATGCAAATGATTATTCATTTTCTCATATTTGTTAAAGTAATACATGAAAACCTAAGGAAACAGATACCTACTTATTAGCAAATGTTTATACCAAGTTGTGTTGACGAGATTTGCACTGAAAGAAGCTGCAATGCATTTGCAGCTTTACTGAGCATCGCAGAAGTTTTGGTCCTGAAAGCACACACGAGGTGCACCTGGTGAAGTCCGAGGAATGTCATGTTGGCCCCTGGCTTTTCATCTCAGGCACCTAGTTGAAAACAGTTGAATTACTGGAATATACTGGCACGTCTAGGGGAAAATGGTTTCTATACAGAGATAATGGAATTTTCATGGGGAAATGAAGAGTGTGGAGCAGAGAGCAAATTAATTGTGTTTACAAAGATGGAACATTGGACACTAAAGTGAAACGAGTTAAAATTATGTAGTATGGGGAATGAATGCATGGACCAGAGCACCAGCAAGAGCTGCATGACATGTAATTTACACAGAAGTGGCTGCATGATGACATGAGTTGCAGGCCAATGTTCAGCTTGAGTATTATTTATACATGATGGGGAACTGCTGCGGAGCTGCTCCCCCCCAAAGGTGGGGGTACTGTCGTGATGCATGAGACGGAAATGGGCTTCCTGTTCTCCTTCCATTTCACTTTATATCTTTGACCTTGTACTGAAGGTTCCGTCTTCTAGAGTTGAACAGTTACTGGATCTCCCTTCTCTCTAACGCATAAAGAGTCGCTCAGGACTCTCCCACATCCAGTGTTAATCTTCTTGTATAATTATACATATATTTTCTATTGATTCTGTTCACCTAGAAAATCATAACAATACACATACTCTAACCCTTTCAGTTCCATGTGCCTTCTACTTCATTCTCATATATGTACGTGTGACATCTCTACTTGCTTTCTTTAAGCACTAGTCTTCTTTGTTCATGTTCTACAAACTGAGTCAGTCTCTGAGCACTTGGAGCCTTCTACCTTGTATCAGAATGAATTGTGTATCACAGTTTCCAGGCGAACTGAGTTCTCAATGGAAATCAGTTAATTTTATTTCTCTCTGCATATTGATCTCTGTATACCAAGTATCTTTCCGTGCTAAATATTGTGAAAGGCACCATCTTTATGCATTTGATTATAATAATATTTCAGTTATACTGTGAGTTTGCATTCCTTTACTCAATTTTGGAGATTTTGATCATGGTTGAATTCATATAGCTAAAAGGTGGAAGGTTTAAGATTTGGGTTCAAGGCTCTTTCTCTCAAAAAACTCTCTCAACCACACTACCTTTGGGTTCCAAATTAAAGAGTATGCACATGATTAAAACATACAATAAAAATTTATAAAATATACAAATAAATAATACATTTCTGTTTAAGAGGTCCAGATATCCCCAAGTCTGATACTACAAAGGAAGGCGACATCTTTTGGAATGGAGGATGTGATCTTAAACCACCCTCCCTGCTCTTTTCTACAAGAGGGGACCATCTACATTCATTGCTGGGGGGCCTGAGAACTGAACCGGTTCAGCAGAAGGGTGTGGTTCCAAATCCCTAAAGGCAGTGCCAGACATCTGGTCCTGCCTTTGCATTCACACACACCCAGCTTCAGCTTACCCCTTGTTTCTCCAGCCGTGGGTGGTGGATGGTATGATTTTCATTAGGGCTTACTGAAAGTTGAAAATCACATTACAGCTCTCCGTTTAGGCCACATACTTCACCACGTATTTGGCCATTGGAATCTCAGTTTGCTAAGCTGCCCTAGAAACCTCATGAAGAGTAATGAATGATGACAAGTAGGATTTTGGTTCTTAATACTTCCTAGAAGAGTGTCATATAATATCAGCCCAAATGTCACATTATTCAAAGTACCTTAAGCTTTTTTATGATGACTAGAACTTCTCACCTGTTCAAATAATTTTCAAATCTTATATTTTCTTTTAATTATTATTTCTACTTGCTCCCCTATAACCATTAGTTATATGCAGATTGATGATAAATTTTAGATTTCCACATGAGGAAGGCAAAAGAACTATATTTATTATAAAATTCAACTTTATTTTGGCAATGACAATACCAGAGTTTAGAAGCAAGCATTTCATAATTACTATCCTTCCATCCAACTCTTGAGAGGAATTTTTTTCTTAGTCTTGATAAATGTTTGTATGCCCTAGATATGACCAAATGCAGAAATTGTTACGTTTCTACCATTCGGTTAGTAAAAGAGGTCAAGCCTCTATGTAATACACACTCAGCCATAGACTTTTCATTCAGATTTGGCCCGAGATATCTGTCTTAGCATTCCTTGTTTGGTATTTCTTTTGGTTCTTTCACACAATCCATCTCCTATCTTTCAAAGTCAGCATGGAGCATCCAAGTGTGCACCACTGCGTGGGGGGAACAATACTAACACACTCTTTCATGATGAGTTTCAGCCATGATCTTTGAAGATGCAGATTCCAGGCTACTAGAGCATTTCTCAGAATATCACTTTTGAAAGTTCTGTTTGGACATTTTGGGTCCTATCATTATTACCTCAGCTGAAAAGGTACATGACAATTCAAAAAAACCTCTCAACCTCTCCTTTCCTTCCCTCACCTCATGCAATTGCTAAAATATGCTGAACCCTCTTGTGTGACTTTTATGTAGTTCTAGGTTTCTGTGAAATCAGATTGAGAAATTCATGCACAGTAGTTGTTTTCTTTCATGAACTGAATCAAATTGAGCCATTTAATTTGGTTTCTAGAGTTATGTTCAAAATCTTTTCCCATAGGGTGCTCAACTCCCTTTAAGACCAAGTCACATAGATGT
>PVJX010043848.1:0-13469 GCA_004027295.1 Dolichotis patagonum
TATGAGGCATACAGAACTCCAGCCACCTACAACCAAAACAGAGCTACACCCACACATATAATAACCAAGATCCCAGAAATTCAACATAAGAACAGAGTATTAAAAGCTGTCAGAGAAAATAAACAGATCACCTATAAAGGAAAACCCATCAACATCATGACAGACTTCTTGACACAAAGCATTGAATCAAGAAGAGCTTGGAGCAAAGTATTCCAAGCCCTGAAAGAAAATAACCTCCAACCCAGATTGATAAACCCTGCAAAACTGTCTCAAAATTAATGGAGAAACAAGATTCTTCTGCAACAAAGAGGAACTGGGGGAGTTCATGACCACCAATCCAACCCTACAAAAAATACTAATGGACATTCCAGAGAGAGAGAGAAAAAAATATACCAGGATTTCAGGAACAGTGGCAGAGAGGCCTCAATGAATGGGGCAGACAATGGAATGTAGAGGGGAAAGTAGACAACCAATGGCAGAAAAATAGCATAGCAGAAATGAGGCAGAGAAGGTTGGCTATAATCACTAACATAGTTGGCCTTGATACACTAACAAAAAGAAACACAGGCAGAACAGATCAGGAGATATGATCCATCCAGATGCTCTGTACAGGAAATATAATCAACCTGAAAGAGGGTTTATGGACTGAAAATCAAAGGTGAAAAAATAATGCTCTATGTGACAGAGAATCAGAGAGAAATAAGGGTATCTCTCCCAGCAGCTTCAGATAGGTTGGAAAGATGTGCCACTTTTGTGCAGTGGAGAACTACTCAACTATAAGGAAGGAAAACCTTGAGGCTTTTGTAGGTAAAGGAGTACAGCTTAAGATCAAGCTCAAGGGTAAAAATGTTCAGAATCACTTAGGTAAATAGAGGATTGCCTCCCTAATCTAAAAACTAAAGGAGTTAGTGAGATAGAAAATGTAAAATTCACCCTGTGAAAATGAAAGGGGAGGGCTGGGGATTTAGCTAAGTGGCTTAAGCACCTGCCTGGCAAGCATGAGGTTGTGAGTTGGATTCCTGGTACAAAAAAAGAAAAAAAAAAAAATGAAAGGGGAGGAATTGTCTAAAAAGGGAAGGCAGAGGACATTGTTAATATTGTATCATGATTTAAAACCTACATTGTTCTCATCACTCTGTTTAGTTTGGTTATATTTGTTTAAGTCTGTCTACTTGTACTAGATTTGAGAACACAGACAGCTATTCCAAAAATAGCAGGATATACTATGGTAACTATCTTTAATTTCCTATTAAATTAATATGAAGCCCTGTGTTACTTACACTGTCTTATTATGACTGATCTTTTTGGAATCTGGTTTGTTAGATTGCTGTCTTGTCTTGACTGATTCTATTCAAATCTATTATGTTAGCATCAAGTCTGAGAGTATAGGCAACTACTCTGAAGATGATAAGATTCACTAAGATACCCATTCTCATTTGACTACTATCTGCTTTTGAAGTCCTATAATGTCTTCAATGCTTTGTTTTTTATTGATATTGTTCTGTACTGTTATGCTCAATTTTACTATGCCTGATGATATAGACAGTTCTATTGAAGATAACAAGAGACATCATAGTAACCATTGTAGATCACCCTGTATTGTGGTTTTATTTTTTTTTCATTAAAAATTTTTTTTTATTTTAAGTGGCATAAAATTAAACACAACAAAACAGAACAGAATGAGACATAAGAAAGCATAAATTTCAAAGCTAGACAACCAGAGACCTTCACTATCTGTCATATTGTCTCTTATTTTCTTCCAAATGGTTGTCCATATCTTTGCATATGGGGAGCTCATACTAAATAACATAGCCAGTCTTCTCACAATATGTCCAGTTCACTGGCTCCCACTTGCCAAGCATGGGGTGGGGGTGGGGGTGGGGGGCTGACACAGGACGGGGCACAGGACGACTTGAGATGTTTGATTCTCAGCCCGCATGCCTGCAGGCTCATAGCCACTCCCCAGAGAGGGGAGGAGATCCTTGTTCTCCCGGCCTCCCGAGTCAACCACATGGTGCAGGTCCCGAGGCACCAGGGTCTCTCTCCTGCAGGCTGCCTAAAGTCTGCCACACTCACAGCTGTCCCCCAAAGAGGGGAGGAGTTCTTTGTTCTCCTGGCACCCCGAGTCAACTGCATGGTGCAAGTCCCAAGGCACCAGGGTCTCTCTCCTGGGGCCGCTGAAAGTCTGCCAAACTCACAGCCACTCCCCCAGAGGGGAGGAGCTCCTTGTTTCCTGGCACCCCGAGTCAACCGCATGGTGCTGGTCTCAAAGTGCCAGGGTCTCTCTCCTGAGGACTGCCGAAAGTCTGCCATACTCACCTGTTATTTATTTCTGATGAATTGACCATTACATTTCCAAAGTTCTGAAATGGCCAATAGACCACAGAAAGAATTCTCTTTAGGCTCCTGTTTGAAACCAGCAGCTATAGCAATCTGCTGGCCTTGCTTCAGGGCCAGTATTGTGGTTTTAATTATGTACTATATCCATCCTTTTGTTTTGAATGACCCCATTTTGTTTTCTTTCTCATTTGGTTTTATTCTTTTCAAAATAAAAAAAGAAATATTAAACTTAAAGAGCTCAATTAGGGAGCATATATCATGTGTAGAAACATTATAGTTTGATACATGCATCTGAAGTTTAGTGGAGAAGTCAGGGTTTAGGTTTCATTGCCATAAATAAAGAATTTAAACCATGATGCAAATGAAATAATCAGGGGGAGTATAAATGGAGAAGAGAAGAAAGTCTAGGTAGAACCCTGGAATAATCAAAACTTCAGAGTTCCAGGAGAGGTGGAAGAGCTAGAAAAGGAGCCTCTCAAAGAGAAAACTGGAGAATTGGTTTCTCAGAAATGAAGTGAATGATTTCAGGGATTAACAGTGCAGTTTGACTGAATGCCTCAGTAAGGTTAAGTATAGTAATAGAAATGATAATTTGGGTCTGGCAACATAAAGATCACTGGTGATTTTGTAAACATAGTCTTAGTAGGTTGGTAATGATGGATGTCATTTGGCCATAGCCCAAAAAGTATGAAGATGGCTGAGGTGAAAGTGAGATGAGAAAGCAGATATGGATTAGTAGCTAGAGCAAAATATAAGGTCAAGGACTGCCTTTTAAAATGGGAGATAGTACAACATAAGAGGCAGGACTACAAGATTTATAATGAAGGAAAAGCCAAAAAGTTACAGAGATAAAAAATCCTGGGAAAAACAAGAATAGATCCCACCCAGAATACAAATAAAAGTCTTTGATTAAAACAGGCACACTTCATCTGTTTCATCAGTTAAAAGAGAAGATGTGTGTTGGGAAAAGAAGTCATACACAGCCTGTCTACACTTGCATGGCTGCATAAAAGCACGTCTTTCTTGGGCCTGTAATATTTTTCACAGGGAGATAAGAAGTCTTCATAGCCTTTTCTGAGCATATTGGTGTTTGGAAGTAAGTTTTCCTATTCCAGGCTTGATGTGTACCTCTTTGTTCTACTTAATGAATGTGCATATATAGCCACCTTGTCAATCCCACTGGTATAATATGCTAATCTGGGGAGAAAAAGGGATTCCACTGACCATATTTCAGGAAGAGTACAAACAGACCATCCTCCTGGATCTGCTGTGGGGAAAGACTTGTTTGCCATGGGAAACCAATACTGTTGGAAGCTAATCTTGCTTTATCTCTATGGGTGAGTAAAGCATTGTTCTATCCCCAGCCTGTGTGAGTCATCTCTGCCTTGGTGATGCTGACACCTGAAAAATATGCAATGAGTAAAATACTGGGTCTGTTCCTTCTAGTGGTAAGCAATATGTAGCACTTACTCAACAGTTTTGCACAGCACACAGGGTTATTATGGCATGGCAGAAATACAGGATCCATCAATCCATTCATCTGAGGGTGGTGCTAGCTTCCTGAGAAGTTGATAGGCTGAGAGCTGCCTGCCTCTTTCTACTTGCATAGGGTAAATGGGATGTGGATGCTATTGTCAGCAAGGATAAGCTGGTGCAATAGATGAGAGTAGAAAAGCAAGAGGTAGACTCTAAAATTAAAGGAAAACAATTAACTGGCTCCTAAATTACTTTTATGTTCCATGCTATCTGCCAATTCCTTCTGTGTCCTAGAAGTCACAAACAATCCCTGAAGAGAAATCAAAGGTCCCCTGTACAGGGAGTGTTATCTGGTCTGATCACTTAAAAGATCCAACAAGACCTGTTTTCATTCCTCACAAAATCATGCATGACACTGATGATGAAAATGAAACTATTGAAATGAGGTCGCTTTCTGAGAATGAAATATGAACACTGAAAGATACCAATGGGCAGAGGCCAGGGAAATCCCATGTGGCTTGGGTGGTTGCCTATTTGATGTGGTGTTGGGTACTGCAGACTCAGATGTCTCAGGCTGAGAGATGCAATCTAGGGAAACTAACCACAAATCTTCTGCTACAACACATTTTTGAAAAGCATATCTGTTGGAAAAACAACAGCTGTCATTTCCTCTAGGCTCATGCCATAATTAACAAGGAGGACTTCTTGAGACCTTACAAGGTGTGAAGTTTTCTTCTCAACAGCAAGCAGTCAATTTTGCAGCAGACACCAACTGAGTGTCTTCTAATCTAATATACCTTCAGACAGTGTCAGATCCCATAAGTTGACAGGCTAGTCCCTAAGATTGCTCCCCTCTTCACCATAGATGCCAGTCATAAATCCCAGGTTTTTTTTTAAACTGTGCTTCTGACTGGCCAGCAATAAAATTAAGGTTCCCACAACCCCTTCTTGAGGTTTGATTAATTATCTTGAGTTGGTCACAGAACTCAGGGAGCTACATATACTGTTTTAGGTTATTTATTGATTAAGACAGAATCTTGTTATGCAGTCAAGTTGGCCATGAAATTGCTGTCTAGTCCAGACTGGTCTTGAACCCTCTACCTCCTACCTCAGCCTTCTGAGTGCTGGGATTGCAGGCACACATTACCATGCCCAGCTATACTACTTTATTTTAAAGGATACAGATGAAGAGCAGTATAGATTGAGGTATGGAGAAAAGGGCATGGAACTTCTGAGTTCTCTCTGGTAAATCACTTGCCAGGAATAGCCACATGTTTAGCTTCCCAAAAGCTCTCTCAACATTGCCATTAAGTTGCTATGACTGTTTCATTACGTAGGCCATTGGTTGGCTATCAACTTAATCTTTAGTCCCTTTCTCCTCTCCATCTGAAGATATGTAGACACTGATAGTTATTCATCGATTTACTACCAAAAAATACTATCATTTCAGAGATTCCAAGGATTTTTGGAGTTGTTTATCAAGACACTGTACTAAAACCGAATATTTCACCACCTTATATTATCCAACAAAACAGAGAGATAGAGAACAGAGACGGAGATGAGCCTGTGATTTCTTTTGATCTAATGGCAAAGAGAATGGAAACGGTATTCCCAAATACAAGTGACTTCTCTAAGACTAAGAATCTCTGGAAAATTATTCATGAAACCATAATTTTTATTTAGGTAAAAGCTATATAGACCTATTTGCATGACCCTGCTCCCAGGGATATAGAGGACAAAATTGTTCCCTGTAAAGGTCATGGGGGAATCAGTGGAGAAGCTTCACTGAAATGTGCTCCTTTAAGATAAAAAATTCTTTTTAATAATTTCAAACAATGTAGGCTTGAGCCAGGAGATTAGAGCATGACTGGCCAGCTAAAAATGTAAGCGTGACTCGCCAATCATGGAGATCAGGATGCAAGTACAGAAAACAGTTTCATGCTCTGCACCTGGGATCTATCAGCAATTCTGTCTTCAATTCTGGTGAAAAATCAAGCAGGTTTTTCTTAGGACAGCCTGTATCTGACCACAGCCTGAAGAATAAAGGATATGAAAGACTGTGAATTTTCTCAGTGACCTGCTCTCATTTTGCTGAATGTACTACGTTTACTACCTTTAATAAATGTAAAATATTGTTACTTTTTTTGTGTCATGCCTGATTCTTTGCTAAGGACACCAAACACTGGGAAAGAGTCTACACAGCCACAGAACACAGTAATAGGTTGTCTTATTTACTTTTCTTGTTGCTGAGACAAAATACCTAACACACACAAGTAAAAGGAAAGATTTATTTCAGCTCACAGTTTGTAGAGGTTTCAGTCCATAGTCAGCTGACTGCAAGGCATGGTGGTATGGCAAAAGCACATCACAGAGAAGAAATAGTTCATAGATGAATAGTCAGGAGACAGTAGAGTAACAAGCAGCAGCAGGCAGCAGAACAGCCTTGCTTTCTTTCTGTCCCTGTATATTCCATCCAAGTTACATGTCTATTGATTGGTCTCACCCATACCCAGGATAGGGTTTCCATTTTCCACATCCTTAGTCCCAGTATCACACCTTTAATCCATATGCACAAGACCTAATCCTGCCACCTTGGAAACTCCTCACTTATGACCACATAAGGCTCTGTGGGAACATCTAGGTACAAGCCATAATATAGGCTGAGTAGAATGCATTGTTGAAAAGCAACAACTAGAAAACAAAAAGTGAATCCCAGGGCTGACCCACAGAGGAAGAAAAAGAGAGACCAGCTGACTCAGAATAATAAGGCTTTGGTTGTCAAAATAGTACACAAAATGGAAATCAATGGGATCCCTACAGAAGGTCTTAGCCAATGCTGTATCACAAAGAAGTCCTTTCAAATTAGAAATTTAAGGCTTCAACCTAAGCCATTAAGACAAACACACAAACAAATGGAGTGACTTAGGCTAGGGATATGGGTCAGTGGTAAATGGTTGCCTATCCTGCTTAAGGGCCTGGGTTTGATCCCTAGCACACACCTCAAAAGGGAACTCACAAAATTGAAAATATTTAGAGTCCTGTACAACAGTTTTCCGAGTCCCTGAACCTAGGAACTATGGCTTCTCTGTTCTCTGACCAAGACAATGAAGAAGACAATTCTGAATTTTGTGAATATCATGAGTCAGACGAGGAGGATGATTTCTCTCATATGTGCCTCAATCTTACTCCTTTCAACAAAATATGAGTATAGATGAGTATTGCTGTCACTGAAGTAGGTTTCTATGTCCCCAAGTCAATGATAAGGACAAACTAGTAAAACTGAAGATTTTTGAGATAAAAACAATGACCATGGCTGTTGAGTAGGACTCTGGCCATTTAAGAGCAGATGATCATAGCTTCCACCACTGAACGCATTTTAATATTGACATTTTGACACTTCTGCCAAGGGGCTATACTCCTTCATAAAAAATGATTTAAACCAGAGCAGTGGGGGCAAGTCCACACTTATACACCACTTAAATTATTCAGCATTTAGCAGGTTAGTCAGCAAAGCAGTACTGCATACCAGATGGAGAAAAGGACTTTTGGTATAGAATTTGCTGCAGGCAGGAGTGTTGTACATTATTATGTTGCATTTTACAGTGTGATCTGGACTATAAAAGAGCCATCAGGATCTTGGAGGATGGCTTTAGACTGCTAAAGATCACATACTTAGGAACCACTCTTGTTTCTTGCAGTATTCAACATCATTGCTGTCACTGAAGTAGTAGAGGCCCACACAAGAAACTAACATTGTTGCTCTGATTGTTCTTTCTTCTCGATTTCTCTCCTTTACTTTGTGGGTCTATAGGACAAGCCTTTACCATTCTAGGATATTCACTGTGTCACTTTGAGAAGGTCAGAAGTTTAACTAAGTGATTCAGCAAGGGGTGAAGATCCTTAGTTTGTAACATTATCAGCATGTGTAAGAGGAGGACATGAAGATGATGTGTGTGCTACACCCATCCCAGGGCATCAGCCTGCATACAATAAAAGGCAAAAGAAGAGGGACAGATTGCCGATTCTTGAGAGAAGCTCCAGTCTTCACCCTCAGCTTGAATGCCATTACCTGGCTTCTGGCACAGACTATTCAGCTTCCACCTGTGACTCTTCAGTCTTTGTTATAGACTCTTTAGTCTTCTGTACTAGGTTCTTCAGTGTTGCATCACAGGCCTATTGGCCTCCTCATACAGACTTGCACAGGACAGGACAGTCCTGTGCAAAGGGACCTTGGGCTGGCCCCTTCAGCCTCCAGCATGCAGATACCCTATGCATGCACCCTCATCCAACTTTGTGGCTGACCATTGTAAGTCAATCTTGAAATTTCTTATAGATTTGTATATCTTGCATTATATCTGTTTCTCTAGTAAACTCTGACTGATAAAGTTAGATTCCTGGTACAATAAAACAAACAAACAAATGAAAAACAACAAAAAAAGTAGCATGCTCACTTTGTTCCAAATTCAAAAGCTGCTATGAATTTTGTATTTTTTAACTCTCATCTCTCCTATTTATTTCCCTGAAGATCATTAATGTTATCAATTTCTTTCTTTTCTAAAATTTTATTTTAAAGAGAATAAAATCAAACAAAATGAAACAGAATAAAGCCAATCAAAATGAAACAATGAAAACAATACAGAACTTCAAAACAAGATAATAAGATAGATATCAACAATGACTATCATAAGCCTCTTGTTATCTTCAAAATAGCTGTCCATGTCATCACACATAAGAAAATCAAACAAAACAGAATAATAAAAGTGATATAGGACTTCAAAACAAGATAAAAGAAGTGGAAGAAGAGGAAGAGATTAGAAATAAGGTTGGAGGACAAATGAGAATCATGTCAGCTTTGGGAAACTGGTACAGAAGACTGAAGGAAAAGAGAGATGGAAGAGATGAAAGAATAGAACAATCACACCCACAAGGAGGTTAGGATCTACATTCACAGTCATATAAAAACAATGAAGGAGAAGGAGAAAAGCAAAGCGAAGCGAAGCGAAGCGAAGCAAAGCAAAGCAAAGCAAAGCAAAGCATAGGAGCTGGTGGATTGTTGCAAGTTCAAGACCAGCCTGGGTTACAAAGTGAGTCCACGGCCAGCCTGAACTGCAGAATGAGACCCTGTCTCAAAAAGACAACAACAACAACAACAACAAAAGAGAAGAGAAGAGAAGAGAAGAGAAGAAAAGGAAAAACAAACAGGCCTCTACCAGGATTCTTTCTGGTTTAATTAGTAGACAACCTGTGGAGACAAAGTCCCAAATTGTGCTGATCTGTCCCAGTAAACCAGTAGTGGCTTTTTTTGCATAGTAGTTGATATTCTCAGCAGGACTACTCTGAGACCAGGCTCACTGTACTTGTTGCCACCCAAGCAATTTCCATGAGTATGAGCCTAGCTGGGATCTGCTAGACAAAGTCAGTAGCAGTTCTGGATTCTGAGTTTAACTGGCCCATCTCCAAAATGGCTCCTGGCCAGTTACTCCTTTCTGTGGGAGGACTAAGTGCTCTGCACTCAACACCAGCCAATGCAGTCCTCCACATCCGCTGCTCCCCTCCATTGCTGCATCTCTCTGCAGAGGCCTCCAGGGTTGCTAACCACCACTGTCACTCTGACTGTGTCCACAGGTTCAAACTGCTTTTTTCATACAGTGAGTCCCATCTCGGGGAGCAGGTACCACTGTCTACTGCCTTCTCCTTCGTTGAAGTTTTTCTCTTCACTCTCTCTGTGGGCTTCAATTTGCACTTCAGATTCTTCCTGGCTCCAGTAGACCAACTTTCCTCCTTGTCTTCCTCATGATGCCATACTGCAGTGTCTGGACAGGACTTTCTGTGATGCTATTTTCTCTGCTGCTTACCACACCTCCCATTATTTTTAATGAATTTATCATATGTTTCAACCATTTATTTAGAGTTTTACAGGTTGTACTTTGGCAAATCTATGATACTCCTTTGCAAAAATTAAATCCTGGACAGAAAATTCTTTCAGCAAAGGAGGTTTAAAGATTATTTGTTTTTAGAGTTAGGGTTAGGGTTATGGTTAGGGGAAAAAAAAGATTATTTGTTTGTCACTAAATGAATTTGAATTAGACAAACTCTAACTACTCACATTAAAAAAACCACTTGAATGAATATGAACAGATATTTTTATTTAGGCTCCTGTATTTCACTATTTTCATGTTAGCTCATTGTTATTACTATTGTGATCTTTATGACCAAGTGAAAATTGTAGCTGATATTTCATGTGTGGAGTCCGCTGCCCTTTTTACCACAGCATATTGTCATAATTTATAGAAAAAAACCCCCAGTGTTTAATGACACTGTAGTAGATATGTGTTTGTTGTAAACAAAACGCAAAGGGAGCAATATTACATCTTAAATACTTGCAGTACTGTTGCAGTAGCTCATGATGCAAGCTTCCAGGCTTTGTTCATGAAATATATTATCAGTCTATTAATAAGTGAAACAATTAGGCCTTCTCAATGCTGTGTCTCTGCTTGGCATACATTACTCCTTTCCTATATTGCACCCTGGATCACTCTCTTCCTATAGATCCTGTATCAGTCATTGCTACCAGAGACACAAATTTAGGGCAAGATACACAAATATATAAAAATTTATGAGTGGCCACAATGGACATCTACAGAGTCAGGTGTGGAAGAGTACACAAATCTCCCTGCACACTAGAGATCCAAAGGATCCAGTCAAAGATCTAGAGTAGTGTCCTGTGTGAACCCATAGCAAGAGGCCCAAGGGTCTGTGATGTTATGCTGAAAAGTCTGCATTGGAAGCCAGGAGATGATGCCCAAGGTGAAAATGAAGACTGGATATCCCGTGAAGAAATAGAATCCAGAAACAAAAAGCCAGTTCACCCTTCCCATGAGCTGATAGAAGACATGCAGTTTCCAGGAAGAAAAAAAAGAAGCCAGTTCACCCTTCCCATGAGCTGATGGAAGCCGTGCAGGTCTCAGGAAGAGAAATAAGAAGCCAAGGCGCCCTTCCTATGAGCCAACCTGTGTGCAGGATGGGAGACAAGAACACTGCCCTGTCCCTCTCTTTGTTGGCAACAGAGGTACAAAAAAACTTAATGCTTGTATTGTTTGATTGACTTTGTGGACCTAGTGCTGGTAGTCTGAGATTGTATTGAGATGATAACAATATGCAATATAGCAAATACACTGGATTTCCTTCTGTCTTGTTTTTGAAATCCAATGTTGTTCGCACTGTTTTGTTTTGTTTCATTTTTATTGTTTTGTTTAATTTTTATTGTTTTATTCAATGCTCTGTTTTTATTGGTTTTATTCTGTTTGTTTTTTTGATTTTTATTATGTCTGATGGTATGGGCAGCAATTTTGAAGATATCAAGAGACATTATTATAGCCATTGTTGATTTCCTATTATCCTATTTTGAATTCTTTTATCACTTCACTTTCACTGTTTTGTTTTGATTGGCTTTATTCTGTTTTGCTTTGTTTGATTTTATTCTCTTTGAAACAAAATTAAAATTTAAAGAAATAGAAGCTAGCTTCTTTGTTTCTCCTTTATGCGAGTCAGGAGACAGGATGCCCTAGGGATCTTCTGTCTTCAGTAAAGCTCCTCTACCACAGTCAGAGCTGAAGTAGGCTCATCTAGTTTAGTTGGATGTTTCTTAACTAAAGTGGATGCAATAAGTTAACTATCATGGATCTTGACCTAAGTATTACCTTCTTGGAGTGGTTATCCCAGGCCATCCTATTTAAAAACACAGCTATGGTCCAACATTCTTCATATATCATCTCCTTTTCCTCTTCCAACTCCCTCTCCTCTTCTCCTTCTCCTTTTTTCCTCCTCCTCCTCCTCTTTTCCCCTAATTCTGGCTCTACAAGACCAGAAATTTTTATCTGTTTTGGCTAAGAACAGAGCCTGATATACATTAGATACTGAATAATTATTGATTAAGTGATGCATGAATACATATATTTTGTTTTTATTTATTTGTTTTTCTTTTGTTTGAGACAAAATGTCACTATGTAGTTCAGGCTGGACTTGAATTCACTATATATTTCAGGTTGGCCTTGAACTTGAGGCAGTCTTCTTGCCTAGCCTCCCCAGTGCTGGGATTAGAGTCATGACCACCACAACCAGTGAATACATGTACAGGATTTTTTTGGGGGGGCACTCATGACCTTGAGTTTGCCAGGCAGGTGCTTATGCCACTGAGCTAAATCCCTGGCCCCATGTACAGGATTTTGATATCTTAGCATTTATGTGCTTCAGGGAGTCAAAAAAGATGATTATATGTGAAAATCAGCTAATTGATGTGACTGTTACTGATAGACTTCTGTGTAAGTTCAAGGAAAAAATAAAAGGAGCACATTGTGGGTGCTCCAAATTTTGGAATAAATGTTATAATTCAGAGGAATATTGGTCATTCATATTCATTTTGGCTCAACATACTTATAATTATTCATGGATAATTAAAAAGTAAATTGAAAATGAGTGGAAAGCCTTCTTATCTGATGCTATTGCTGGTTTTGTTACCATGAAAAACTATGCTCAGACTTGCAGACAAGTGTTTTGGATTTATTTAAAATGATTGTGGAATGCCTTCCTCTGGCAAGCATTCCAGACAGAAGTTATATGTAAAAACATTTTATACCAAATATTGAGGGCAGCAGTATAAAGCAATTTCCTTTTAGGGCTCAAAAGTTTTTACAAATATTTCCAGGTGTTAATGCAAGGTTTGACTTGTAACCAAATGCATATTTCCTGTATTTCAGACAAAATGGTTTTAGAATATGGCCATATACACATTCCATCAAATTTTTACCTAACTGCATAAAAATATAAACAATTTTTGGGAAAAAGATCCTTTTGGGTCCATGAATCAAAACAGTTAAAATAGAAAATTATTTAAGGAATTCTCAGCTCTGAAGCCCCATACCAACTCACAGTAGTTATCTTTTTTCTTTTCTACTTTTTCTTCCCAAATAGTCTGCCTTTTGTTATACTAAAAAAGAAAAAGTATTCAAAAGGTAATACATACTAATATATTTTGTTTCAATATAAATGGATTTTTATAAATCTTTTGAAGTTAGGTTAGAGTTTTTTTAAAATGTAGCTCAGGCTGGTCTGGAACTCACTACATAGCCCAGGTTGCCCTCAAATTCTCACTTACAGTGATCTACCTGCCTCAGCCTCAAAATGCTGGGATTACAAGTGTGTACCACCATGCCTGGCATATGAGAGATTTTATTGTAAGTTATTTTTTGGGTGGTCTGCTAACATTGTGAAGTTTTTGAGATTAGAATTCTTCTAGATTTTTATAACTTTTATTCTTTATTTTTCATCATTTTCTTGCCTGTGTACAGATTCAACAAAGTTTTTCCCCCAATGGTCTTGTCTGAAGTCATTTAGCAGCATCCAATTGATTTTTAAACTTAGCTTTCTTTTTTAAAGTATTTTGTATGTTATTTAATTTAATTTTTTTTTATTTAAAAGAGAATAAAACAAAAGGGGGCAGTACAGAGCAGATCAGAAGAGGACAACATAGGCAACACAGTACTTTACATTAAGTCAACTGGACATCAACAGTATCTAACACCATATCTCTTACTCTGCTATAGTTGAGCATAGTTTCAATTACAATAATATCAAACATAACACAATAGTATAAA
>PVJX010043849.1:0-13469 GCA_004027295.1 Dolichotis patagonum
CTAGCATTAAGCCAATTACACAACACCTTTTCCTACCAAATTAACAGAAGTGGTCAAATGTTGAAGTAAGCAATTGCTAAGGTTAGGCACTCCAAGACTGCATCACTGGAAAGATGACCCTGACTGAGGAGATCTACATACTAGCAATAAACTGTCTCCACTCTTATCAATCCTCAACCCTTAATATGCACACACACATGCATGTACATGCACACACCCACTCACAGAGTATTAAACATGGACAAACAGGGCAACAACATGTCTCCAAAAGACCCAGTGCCCCAAAACTCATCCACAGGGAATCTGTGAGGGGAAAAATTTAAAGCCAAACAGTTAAGTTATACCAAAACATAAAAGAGGCAACAAAAGAAGATTTATAATTTGCTTGGTGAGCTCAAAGATGACATAACTAATCAGATAATGGACTTAATAAACAAATTAGTTTTAAAGAAGACATGATAAAATCTATCTGAACAACACAAGATGTTACAATACATGAATGACAAGTCTAGCAAAAATAATGGTCTGTGAAAATGTGCCAAACAGAAGTCCAGGAGATTATTGTAAAGATCTAGTGAGAGCATTGGCAACAGAAGTCACAAATGTCAGAACAAGAGGCTGCAGCTCATGTATGTGATCATACACTCAGGAATATCTTAAAAACAAGAGACCAAGGAAAATGGATCTACACCCACTAGATAATGAACAGAATACTAACCTATAATTAACTGGAATTAGTGAAAATCAGAAGGCTGAGTGCATAACATAACAACAGTTTACAGAAATCATACAAGGAATGTTTCCAAGTATGGGATTTAAAATACAAGTGAAGGGACAGGGGTTTAGCTCAGTGGTATAAGTGCCTGCTTGGCAAGAGAGAGGTCATGAGTTCAATCCGCTGAACCAACAATAAGTAAATAAATAAATAAATAAATAAATACTGGTAAATATGGTATATTGAATCCCCAAATAGCCACAGCCAGGAAACAACATCTCCACATCATGTTACGTCAAAAATCCACAAGACCAAATTCAAGGACCAAATCTTAAAAGTTGTTAGACAAAGCAATAAGTCAAATGTAAAAGTCAATTCTTACAATTAAATTTCTAATCAACATAAAGGGTTACAAGCCCTAAAAGCAAACAACTGCCAATCCTGATTAATATGCCCATCTTTCTCAGTTCATCAACAAATAGGGTATTTCATTGACAATGACCACCTTAATAAATTCATGACCACCAACCCAACATGCCAAAAATGATCAGACTATGGGAATGTCTGTCTTAGTTACTTTTTCCTCATCACTGAGACAAAATACCTGATGCCCACAGCAGGGAAAGGAAAGGTTTATTTCTTACAGTTTTGGAGGTTTTAGTCCATACTCATTTGGTTCCAAGGCAGGGTGACATGGTGGGGCCACAGTTTATGGTGGCTGTAAACAAGAAGGCTGAAACTAGCAAGAGGGAGAGACACACCTTCTTCCTGCCATTACATCACATCCTGGCTCCACCCCTAGGCCAGTGATGCACTCACACCCCCAATCCAGTCCCTAGACTATAAACCAATCACAAATGTATAATGCAAATGCATAAGGCTTGGGGACCACTGACATAAACCATGACATTTTCTTATGTCTGGCTGTCCCCCAAAACCCCATGGACTCATAGTTGGTGCTTTTCAAGGTGACTGGATCAGGGTGGGTGAATATGAATTAAGGATATGTGATTACTTATTACTCCACTGATTGGGTACCACAGTTATAGGTGTGGATAATGGGAAGGCCACCAGTACTGTGGTTGGTACCAATTAATATGCTTGTAGTCTGAATACAATAAAGGAAAAAGAAGAAGGCAAGCTGACTGCTTTTTGTTTCTCCAACCGTGGACTATTTCTCTCCTTTGCCATGATGCAATGACAAGACTAACTCAAACACTTTCTGTAATGATTCTCAAATGAATGATGTTAACTCACAAATGAAAGGACAGTGACCACCAGGTTGGACTAAGCAAAAGCAAAAACCAATTATATACTATGTACAAGAAACATTTAATCCAAAATTAAATTAGAAATTTACAGACTAAAAATTTTATAAATCCAAAGCAATATTCCATGCAATCGGAGCCTGAAGTTGAGAGGAACAATTATCCCAATTTCAGTCTAAATGGAATTCAAGCCAAAATGGAGCACAAAAAAAGGCACAGCATATTAGTTAAGGTTATGAGTTAACAGGAAAATATAGTATTTATAAATATTCATACACCAAATATTGGTATGTTAAACTCACAAAACAAACATCCCTGGACATAAAATCAGATATACATCAACACAGTTGTAGTGGTGGAGTTCAATACCCTACTGTCACAAATAAACAGATTAACTAGGCAAGAATGAACAAACAATTATTGGAGTTGACCACACCTTCAAACAAATATATATAATAGAGTATCAATGGAGCCTTCCACCCAAAATTGAAAGATAGCTTCTTCCCATTAATACGTGAAACTTTCTTGAAAATAGATCTCATATTATCTAAAGAAGTATGCTCAAAATAATATAAAATAACTGAAATTTTTTTCTGTGTACATTATCAGACCACTGTGAAATAAAGCTAGAAATCAATGGCAAAATATTCCAAAGAAATTGGCAAAGACATAGAAATTAATTAGTGCTTCCTTTTTTATATATAAGTAATTTATTAATAATTCATTAAGTAGCAAGATGTACAAGTATTTAAATAGAGAAAGCATGATAGAATTAGTATATGTCATAACCCTTATTCATGTAAATTGAGGCTATGTGTATAATTCTTATTTTGTATTGAGAATATGAAGACATAGAGCAAATCTAATGAACTTAAACCTTGTATCAGAGGCTGACATTCATCAGCTATATCTCTTTGAACTGTAGCCAGAGTCTCTTATGGTACATACAATCCCAGGTCTGGTAGGCTCAATGAAACATTGCAGAAATGCTTGTGAAAAACTTAGAAACTCAGTATATTTCCTCAAATTATATAAACAAAATGCAATTTAACATGGTCTCTGTGTTATTCATAACATATTACAGTTAAGTAAACATTATTTTAATATATAGATTCATATAATTTCTTTATTCTCTATAGCGTAATTTTAAAATTGGACTACACTGTAAATCTTGATGTGTTACATCTCTTTTTTTAAATTTTATTTAAAGAGAAAAAAACCAACCAGACAAAACAGAAAAATGGAAGCAACAATACAGAATTCCAAAGGGAAAAAAGTAAAAGAAAAAAAAAATAAGCAAACAACAACAACAAAAAAGCAACCACCAACAACAACAACAGATAAAAGAAATAAACTAACAAATCACCACTGGATATGTTACATACTCTCATCATTGGAAATAGTTGTTCAAGTTAAAAAAATAAAGCATACAAAACAGACATTCAAACAGTGAGACTTCTAACACTTCTGCTCAACAATCTAACAAAAACAGTAATATGGTCATCTATCTTACACACTTAAACATACATGCAGTTATATCCCTTAAAACATTATCTTTTCCTCTCTTTTTTACAGTAGCAATTACATATTTTAGGTTTTATTGCTCCTACAGTTCTTATTACTTTTTATACTAGAGACACAATGTGATATTTATAAATATGATTCTTATTTATTTCACTAATGCGGATAGTCTCAGCATGTCTCCATTTCCCTATGAAGGCCTCAAGATCATCCTTTTTTTATAGCTGAGCAACATTCCATTGTTAAAAAATACCACATCTTTTTCATCCACTCTGCGGTTGATGGGCATCTTGGTTGTTCCAAGATTTAGGTATTAAAAATTTGGCTGCTGTGAACATTGGTGCACATATATCACTGTGATATGACCTTTTCAGTTTCTCTGGGAATATATCAAGTAGGGGAATAGCTGAGTTGAATGGAGCATCCAATGCTACTCTTCCGAGAATTCTCCATACTGATTTCCATAGTGGTTGCACCAATCTACACTCCCACCAACAGTGGAGCAGTGTTCCTTTTTCCCCACAGCCTCGACAATTGTTATCAGTTGATTTCTTGATGGCAGCTATTCTTTCCAGTGTGAGACAATATCTCAATGATGCTTTAATTTGCATTTCTCGAATGACCAGTGATGGTGAACATTTCTTCATGTATTTGTTTGCCATCTGTATATTTTCATCTGAGAACTGTGTGTTCATCTCAGCTGCCCATTTTTGGAGAAGGTCTTTGAATTTGAGGGGGTTGATGTTTTTCAATTCTTTATATGTTCTTGATATAAGTCCTTTGTCTGATGAGTTGCTGCTTAAAATTCTTTCCCATTCTGTGGGGTTTCCTTTCACTCTGATGGTGATTTCTTTTGAAGTGCTGGAACTTTTCAATAATATGAAGTCCCAGTTATTGATTCTCTGAAGTGTTTCCTGTGCAGTTTGTGTTTCATGAATTCTCTGCCTACCACTATGTCTCCAAGATTTCTACCTACTCTATCTTCCAGTAGATTTAGTGTTTCTGTTTTACTGTTTAGGTTTTTGATCCATTTATATTTTAGTTTAGTGCATGGTGATATGCATGAATCTAGTTTCACTCTTCTGCATATGGAGAGCCAATTTTTCCAACACCATTTATTAAAGAGACTGTCATTCCTCCAGTGAACATGTTTAGCCCATTTGTCAAATATCAGGTGGCTGAGAGTCTTTGTACCTGTACTTGTATCTTCTAATGTGTTCCATTGATCCTCAAGTCTATTTCTTTGCCAGTACCACATTGATTTTATCACTGTGGCTTTGTAGTACAGTTGCAACTCAGGAATTGAGATGACTCATGCGTTACCTTTATTGCCCAGAATTGTCTTTGCTATTCCAGGTTTCTTCTGATTCCAAATGAATTTTAGGGGTGTTTTCTATAGATCTGTGAGGTATGTCATTGGTATGTTCATTGGGATTACTTTAAATCTGTATAACAGTTTGGGGAATACGGCCATTTTCACGGTGTTGGTTCTTCCCATTCAAGAGTATGAAACATCTTTCCATTTTCTAATATCCTCTTCAGTCTCCTTTTTTAACATAGTATAATTTTCAGTGTATATGTCTTTTACATTTTTAGTTAGGTTGATGCCTAAGTATTTCATTTTTTTAGATGTTATTGTGAAGGGTGATATTTCTATAATTTCTGTTGGTGAGTTCCTTGTTTGTGTACAGAAATGCTATTGATTTCTGAGCATTGACCTTGTGTCCAACTACACTGCTGAATTTGTTTATCACCTCTAATAGTCTTTCAATGGAGGTTTTTGGGTCTTCTGTATAGGATATCATGTCATCTGCAAACAGTGATAATTTAACTTCTTCCTTTCCTATCTTTATTCCTTTTATTTTTATCTCTTGTCTGATTAGCCTGGGTAGTTTTTCAATACTATATTGAATAGGAGTGGTGATAGCAGATATCCTTGCCTTGTTCCTGATTTTAAAGTGAAAGCTTTCAGGTTATTTTCATTTAGTATAATATTGGCTGTTGGTTTGTTATAGGTGGCCTTTATAAGGTTGAGGTAGACACCATGTATTCCTAATTTCTGAAGGGTTTTTATCATTAACATGTGTTGGATCTTTTGGAAAGCTTTTTCTGCATCTATTGAGATGACCATGTGGTTTTGTTTTTGGTTCAGTTGATGTTGTGTATCACATTTATTGATTTGCATATGTTAAACCATCCCTGCATGCCTGGAATGAACCCCACTTGGTCACGATGTATAATCTTCTTGATGATTTGATGTACTCTACATAGAAGCAAATATTCTCAATATTTGCTTCTATGTTCATTAGTGAGATTGGCCTATAATTCTCCTTTTTGGTTGGGTCTTTCTCTGCTTTTGGTATCAGAGTAATACTTGCCTCCATGAATGAATTAGGGAGGACTGCATTCTTTTCAATTTCATTGAAGAGTTTAAGGATTATTGGCATCAAGTCTTCTCTAAATTTCTTAGAGAATTCAACTGTGAATCTATCAGGACCTGGGATCTTCTTTGTTGGTAAGTTTTTTTTATTACGTTTGCAATTTCAGTAGCTGATATTGGGTTATTCAAAATTGCTATATCTTGTTGCTTGAGCTTTGGTAATTCATATTTTTCTAGAAATCTGTCCATTTCCTCTGTTTTTCCACTCTATGTGAGTAGAGATTTTCAAAGTAGGTATACATGATCTTTTGAATTTTAATGGAATCTGTAGTAATTTCGCCTTTTTGGTCCTTATTGCATGAATTTGGGTTTTTTCTTTCTTTTTCTTTATAAGGTTTGCTAGAGGTTTGTCAGTTTTATTTTTTCTCTCAAAAAACCCAGTTTTTAATTCATTAATTCTTTGTATTTTGTTTTTTATTTCAATTGCATTGATTTCTGCTCTAATCTTTACAATTTCCTCTCTTCTTTGAGCTTTAGATTTAGCTTGCTCTTCTTTTTCTAGAAGCTTGAGATGCAGCATTATATTGGTTATTTGTGCTCTTTCTGTTTTCTTGATATGACAATGTTTGCTCTATATTTCCCTCGTAAGACCACTTTCATTGCCTCATACAGATTACAATAGTTTGCTTCCGCATTTTCATAGAATTGTATGTATTGCTTTATTTCTTCTTTAATTTCCTCTGTAGCCCACCGGTTGTTCAAAATGTTGTTATTTAATTTCCATGTATTTATGCCAATTTTGCAATTTCTTTTGCCATTAGTTTCAACTTTCAGTGCAC
This sequence comes from Dolichotis patagonum, assembly GCA_004027295.1. NCBI lineage: Eukaryota > Metazoa > Chordata > Mammalia > Rodentia > Caviidae > Dolichotis > Dolichotis patagonum. The sequence continues at coordinate 6,724 of PVJX010043849.1, forward strand.
TATGCTCAGATAGTATGCATAAGACAATTTCAATACCTTTGCATTTACTTAAGAATGTTTTATGGGATAATATATGGTCTATTTTGGAGAATGTCCCATGGGCAGCTGAGAAGAACTTGAATTCTGATGTGGTTGGGTGGAAAACTCTGTAAACATCTACTAAGTCCAATTGCTCAAAGGTATGATTCATTTCTATTATTTCGTGTTGATTTTTTGTCTAGTTGATCTATCTCTTTGTGACAGTGGGCTCTTCAGGTTGCCTGTAATAAGTCAGTTCTTGTGTATTTGGTTTTTCATGTCCTTTAGTGTCTGTCTTATATAGTTTGGTGCTCCTGTGTTTGGTGCATGTATATTTTTAATTGTTAGTTCTTTGTCTTAAATTTTTCCACTTACGAGTATGTAGTGACCTTCTTTGTCTCTTTTAATCATTTTAGGTTTGAAGTTCACATTGTCTGCAAATAGAATAGTTACCCCTGCTTTTTTCTGAGTTCCTGTTGCATGGAATACTGTTTTCCATCCTTTGACTTTTAATCTATGAGTTTCTTTTTCAGTCAGATGCATTTCTTGTATACAGCATATTTTGGGATCCTATTTCTTGATCCATCTGTCACCCTATTTCTTTTGATCTGTGAATTGAGCCCATTTACATTTATGGTTATCACTGATATGTACTGGCTTGACTTTGCCATGTTGTGTTACTGTTGTTAGTTTCCTGCTTTTCTCCCTTGTTTACTTTCTTGTCCATCCTGGTGATTTCTTTCTGTTTTTACTCTCGAGATTGTGACATTTTTATCTCTACCTAGGATGTCCTTCAGCACTCTTTCTAAGGTTGGTTTGGTGGATATGAATTTCTTTATTTGTTCTTTGTCATGAAAGTATCTTGTTTCTCAATCAAATTTGAAAGATAGTTTTGCTGGGTATGTCATTCTGGGTTCAAAGTTGTTTTCTTTTAGGGCTCAAAATACTTCACTCCAAGTTCGTCTTAACCTAAAGGTTTGTGTTGAGAAGTCTGCTGTGATTCCAATAGGCTTTCCTTGTTAGATGAGTTATGTCTTTTCTCTAATGGCTTGCAGTATTCTGTTTTTATGCTGTATGTCTGTGAGATTAATTATTATATGTCTGGGTGTAGGTTTATGTTGGTTATGACTGTGTGGCATTCTATATGCCTCACTTACTTGTATATCTGATTTTTCTCCCATCATTGGGAAATTTTCTGCCATTATTTCTGTGAATAGGTTAGCTATATCTTTTGCACTGTCTCCTGCCTCCTTACTAATGCCTATTACTCTAACTTTGTTTCTCCTAGCATCATCTTGTAGCTGTTCAACTGTCATTTCATGCTGCTTTGTTGTTTTTATGAAATCTACCCTTTCAAGATCACTACCTGCAATCCTATCTTCAAGGTCCAAGATTCTATCTTCAGCTTCATTTAAACAGCTGTGCAGGCTTTCAATACAATTTTTTGCTTCTTGTATATCTCTTTCAATTTGTTTCATAGATTCTGCTTGTTTTATTCATTGTTCTCTCTAATTTTAAGACAATTTCCTATGCTCCTGTAGTTTCTTATCTATTTCTTCTCTAGCTATGTTGAGCTGCTCATTTACTAAGGTTTTTACTTTTGTCTTTACATAAGACATGATTTCTATAGCCTCATGGATTTTTTTCTTTACTTCATTTGCTATCTTTTCAGAGATTTCTAGTGTATGTATTTTAGGGTCCTCTATTTCATTTTCTACTGCACTTGCCCTTGATGGACTAGATGTTCGGGATTCCATTTTGTCTTTTTGTTTAGGTGTTTACACATTTTGGGTAAATTTCTGGTTTTTCTATTCCAACAGTCACAAGTTTTTTAGTGTGTGTTTCAGTGTTCTACTGTGTGGTTGATGTTTGTCAAATTGCTTGGTACCCCCATGAAGAGGAGATCTAGTCTCCTGAAGTCCTCCTACCGTGTCTGTTGCATGAGTCCTATATTCTTTCTGGGCTAACTCACCCAGAAGTATTGATGTAGGGCAACTTTTAGTTCCTGCTGTTGTGATATCTTCAGGTTGTTGCAGGTCACCCAGTCTCCCTGACTATAGTGTTTGTGTCCACTGAGTTCTTACTGTGTCACTGGGGGTCTCATAAGTTTTTTTAATTTCCTCTAAATTGGGGCGGGGCAATATTGGCAGACTCCTCAACCTGTCTGATGTTCTCTGTGTGCAGGGAGGGGGTTACCCACTTTCTTGCCAGGTTAGCCAAGGTCTTACACTTGGAGGGAGTTTCATGTCTGCACCTATTTACCCACTGCAGGCCTCTATTTTATGGGGAAAACTCACCACACTGACTGAAGCCTGACGAGGTCTTCTGTTTGGGTGAGGGGTTCCTGGGCCTCTCATCGAGCCAGCATGGTAGTCCATTGCAGTCCAATATTCCCGGTGGAAGGGCAGTTCTAACAGATGTGGTCCTAGGCAGCTGAGGCCTGTGGCAGACTTCCTAGATGTTCCTTGAGGAGGGACAGACACAACAGTGGCAGACCCATGCACCTCAGGCCCTCCACCACTGGTTCCTGCACTGTTCTGTGAGGGCATAGGGCAGGCCTAGCTCTCCTGAGCAGCCCTGGCTCTCAGAGGCCTGTCCCAGCAATGTTCCTTGTGGGCAATGGATGGGCCTACCTCTCCTGAGCAGCCCCAGTTCTCAGCTGCTGGTCCTGGTATGATGTGTTACATCTTAACACAGGACATTAAATGTAATCTCCATTAAAGAATCCTGTATCCCCTACAAAGCAGAAACTTAGCTGTTGCAGACAACTATGAAGTGGCTCTGAGCAGGATTTAAAATTAACTAATTGGCTCTCTATGTTTATCTGTGAGTCTGTCCTAGGCATCGGCCCCTTGCCTGATGATAGGAGATGATTCATAGTATATTAGTTACTTTTTATTCATCACTGAGACAAAATACCTGATGCCCAAAATTGGGAAAGAAAAGGTTTATTTCTTACAGTTTTTGGAGGTTTCAGACCTTACTCAGTTGGCTCCAAGGAAGGGTGGCATGGTGGGTCCACAGTTCATAGCAGCTGCAAACAGCAAGGTGGAAACTGGCAAAAGAGAGAGGCACACCTTCTTCCTGCCATTACATCACATCCTGGCTGCACCTCATGGGAGGGTGTAGCACTGACACCACCAATCCAAACACTAGGCAATGAACCAATCACAAATGCACAATGCAAATACATGAGGCCTGGGGACCACCAAGATAAACCATGATATTCCAACCCTGGCCCCCAAAGACTGATGTAAAACATTTATACAAAAGACATTTAGCCCATCTCCAAGAGTTGCCAAATTCCTAACATTTTCAGCATTGCTGAGAAGTACAAGTCCGAAGTCTCCTCCGATATCTATGGAAACTCTTAAATGTAACCCCCTGTACAAGTGAAACAAGGTTAAACATTTCTGAAATGTAAAGGCACAAAATAACATTACCATTCCAAAATTACAAATGGGGGAATATAAAGCATTGGAAACAAAGCAAGTCCAACATCCAACAGGATCAACATTAAGTCCTAGAGTTCCATGCTAAGCATTGGAAGCAATATGCTTGCAAGCTTCAAAACACTGGAGTGATTACACCCTCACTGCACTTCTAGGGATTTCAGCTCCTGCAGCTTTTCTGTTAAATCCTCTTTGCTTGGTTTTTGCAGCTTTCCTTGGATGAACAACATTCTTGGTTTTTCCAAACTTCTGGGGTCTCCACTGCACTTTTGGCTTCACAATTACAGCTTTACATAGTGCCCTCTCAGGGACACACCACTTGGCCTCCCAGGCCCTTTGCAATCGAGGTGGAAGCCTTCTTACCCTCAGAATTTGTGCATTTTCCTGGCACCTAAAATAAGGACCATGTGGATGCTGCCAGCTGGAGCAGTAGCCAGGCTTTTCTTTCTCTTGGCTATAGGGGTCCAGTGCATAGATTGCTGGGCTCTGTTTACCTGATTGTGAAGAAAAGCTTTTCTATGTTGCTGCCATTCTGGAACCTCATGTGGCCTCCCGTGCCTTTCTGGAGCATGGTGCTCTGAAGCTTTCTCATCTGAGAAAATTCTTTCACTTTTGCAATTTTGGGGCTGCAAAGGGTGGAGACCCGCTGCTTCCTGGGATGCCTGGTGGCCATCTTTCTTATCTCTCTGTATCTTCTCAGCAATCAAAGTCTCAGCTCTATATTTGCAATCCACAGCTTTACTGGAGTTTTCCTTCTGGCCAAACTCACAGTGTTTTAAATTATCCTGCTGGGCTCTTTGTTCTTGGTTTGCAACATAGATCTGGCTAAAAGCCCCCAAAAATAGCCATGCCACAGCCTCAACCTTTGACTGCCTTGAGATTTCCTTTGCCAGATTAATCAGTCCATTACCCTTATCCTCAGTCTCCAGCAAAGTCTCTGGGCATGAGCAAAATGCAAACAAACTTTCTGCCAAGCCATAACACACATAATAGGAAGTCCAACAACCAATACACTAGAAACCTTGCAAGCCTGGTCTTTACTATCAAGCTTTCTATCAGCCTTCTGGTCTCCTGAGCTCTGACAAGAATATCCTCTACAGAACAACCTAAGTTGCTCCAGCTCTGTGCATCCAGGTGACATGTCTGAACCTTTCCAAACTCTGCCCACAAGCCATTTCTAAAGCCTCTCAAAAGACATGGTCAGGTATAGTCACAGCAATGACCCCACTCTTGGTACCAAATTCTGTATTTGTTACTTTTTATTTGTCACTGAGACAAAATACCTGATGCCCAAATTTGGAAAAGGAAAGGTTTATTTCTTACAGTTTTTGGAGGTTTCAGTCCATACTCAGTTGACTCCAAGGTAGGGTGGCCTGGTGGGGCCGCAGCTCATAGCAGCTGCAAACAGCAAGGTGGAAACTGGCAAAAGAGAGATACACACCTTCTTCCTGCCATGACATCACATCCTGGCTCCACACCTATGAGCGTGTAGCACTGACACTGCCAATCCAGGCACTAGACAATGAGCCAATCACAAATGCACAATGCAAATACATGAGGCCTGTGGGCCACTGACATAAATCATGACACATAGCAAGTGAACCTCTATGAATCACTAGTACTAGCTGTGGCCTTTAGTGGGCCATGAGTAAATAGTGCTTTCTTCAATCACCGAGTCACACAAAAAGTCAAGGAAGATACTATGACAGTTTAAAGAATCAAATGATCTCATTAAAACATACCAGAGCCTAAGGGACACAATTAAAGTAAATTTAAGAGGAAATTTATAATCATGAATGTTCACATGAAAAAAATAGCATTTTACTTTCTATCTAATATTCATAGGTGGAGGAATCTGAGCTGGCTGGATCTAGGACATGTGGTACTGCGATTAAGGCTCTGTGGCATTGAATTAGTCCACAGATAGGAATTAATGTAGTTTTACCTGTGACTGAATTGGTTTACTGAAGACAGATGCTCTAGTGAGTGTATTCCATCTAAGATACAAGCCAAAAGGCTTGTATTCTTGATGGAATGAAAAAGAAAGGCAAGCTTCTCCCTGTTGCCTACTTCCTGATGCACCATGAACTTTGTTTCCTCTATGATGTCCCTCTGCCATGTATCTCTGCTTTGGAGACAGATGACCATGGACTGAAACCTCTACAAACTGTGAAATGAAGTAAGTCTTTCCTCCTTTAACTTTCAGTATCAGGCATTTTGTCTGAGCAATAAGAAAAATAACCAAGACACAGACCAAGTCAGAATAAATAACATTATGATACACTTCAAGATCCTAGAAAACATTGAAAATCCAAATGCAAAGCTAATTTAAGAGTGAAACAATAAACATTAATTCAGATCTTACTGAATTTGATACAAATATACAAAGAATCATGAACTAGGGAGCTGTTTCTATGAAAAAATAAACAAATTGGTTTTGGTTCCTATTTGTGTAGGTATTAGACAATTGCACCAAAAAGTGGAGGAAAAGTCCAAATCAAAGCAATGAAAAATGAAAAACATGAAATGACAATTAACTCTGCTAGAATCCAGAAGATTATCAGAAACTATTTTGAAAACATATACTTCAATAAATTGGAGAATCCAGATGAATAGATTTCTAAATTCATATGAATAGCTAAAATTAAAGAAATAAAAACCCTGAACAATACAGTAATAGCCAATGAAATTGAGGCTATAATTAAAAATCTAATAAATAAAACATACTGAGATTCAACTGAGTTTCTACTGAATTCTACAACTCCATGGAAGGCCAAATTTTGATACTCTTCAATCTCTTTTTTCTTAATTCTAAAAAAGCAAAACAGAAAACACAGATAAACAGAATACAGAATTTTAAAAAATAGTAGGACATTAACTTTATTAATATATTTCATATTACTCTCTTTAAGCAGTTGTTCAAGTTACAAGATTAAGGATGAAAAACTATGAATAAGCAACCAATGAAAGCAGAAACTGTTCTTTGGATGAACTAAAAGAGATTAGTAATTAGTATAACTGAAATGAAAAAGGTATTGCATAGCTCATTTCTAAAAGACAGATAATGTTCTTTACTTTTTTATTTTAATGAGAATAAAACAAAAGAGGGCAGAACAAAGCAGATCAGAACAGAACAACATAAGCAACATAACACTTTATAATAAGACAATCAGATATTAACAGTAGCTATCAAAATATGTCTTTCACTGCTGTAGTGGAGCATAGTTTCAAATACAATAATATCAAACATAGCACAATAGTATAAAACCATTCAAG
>PVJX010043850.1:0-13463 GCA_004027295.1 Dolichotis patagonum
GGAGATAACAGCCAATAACAGCCAGTGTGCCAGACAGAACAAAATAGACCTCATTTTCAAAGAATTATACTTTTTGTTTTGACCTGTAAGATGACTCACTAGAACCTGTCTTTAAATAAATATCTCATCTTGTCTAAGTGGAATATGTTTAATGCTATAACTACTACACAGAAATATATGAAAAAATGTATAGATAAAATATTTAGCTTGTATTTTTCAATAAAATTAATTACAATTGGGCCACATAATAGACTAAAGAAACAGCATGGAAGGAGAAGTTGAGGATGAAGTGTTTTGGTGAATAGTAGCTTCACATATTTCTGAGAATTTGTAAGGTCAAGCAGGTGCCAAGATATTGGGAATTCAGAGCTTCTTTCTTGCATGATGATTTTACTCCAGAATCACACAGTGGTGGTGCTTGCTCCTGATTGCGATCATGCTCAAAAACACTTAGTGATATTATTTTAAATGTTGAAAAAGAAAAGTCTCATATTAGGTGAAGTTTGATCACAAAAACTAAAAACTAATAACTTTAATGCTTTGCTATATTCAAAGTCTGTGTACAATTTGTCTAGGAAGACAATGTAAATAAATCAACAATGTTAGGAAATTAGTAATGTCCAAAACAATATTTCGAACCATAGTAAATCTGATAATAGTGGGGCTCTCCAAAAGATGCATTTCCTTTCCATAATTTTGTGCCTTCCTTAAGGCAATTGAAGAAAGCACAGAAAATAAGTCATTTGGTATAATCAGAGTTATTATAATTGAATGAATCTTATTTATGGCATTTATGTTATGAGATATATCTATCTATATCTATATAGATATAAATGTAGATATAGATATAGCATCTTAATCCTTTTCAGTTCTGCTTCTGTTTCCCTCTCTCCTTTCTCACTCCAGCCTCAGATCATTTTCACATGTGCAGAAGGTCTCCTTTCCTGTTTGACTGATGAAGTCTTTTTGTTCTATAGAGTTATGTGCCCATGTCACAAATATTCTTCAAGGCTATAGAGCTAGTTAATACCCTTGATTTTTCAAAAATACATTATTTACCTGATGGTCTATTGTTCTCGTAGCATTAGCCTATGACAGCTTAATACTACATTTTACTGCCAATTATCTTCAATCCACATCAATTAAATTACTTTTAACTAATTAAACATATGAATTGGCCCATTAGGTGAAGTCAATTGACAATTTCAATTTAAATCAATCTACCAATTAATATACTACTACTTTTTGACTGGTACCTTTGTTTAAAATAATAGAATTAGTGTCTGTGTTGGCTAAGACATAGAATATTTCCTGAACTAAAATGCTTTATTTTTATTATGATTGGGGATTGAGTCCAGACTCTTCAAACTTAACTACATCTCCAGCTAGCTTGCTCACTTACTTGCTTTTTCTTTCTTTCCTTCTTTCTTTCTTCCTTCCTTGTTTCTTCTTTCTTTCTTTCTTTCTTTCTTTCTTTCTTCTTTCTTTCTTTCTTCTTTCTTTCTTTCTCCTTTTTCTTTTCTGTTTCTCTGTTTGTAACTTGACATAGGGTCTCACTAAATTTCCCCAGATGAGCTTGAACTCAGAATTCTCCTGCTTCAGATTCCAAGTGTGCTGGAATTACAAGCATGAATCAACATACACAACTAACTCAAATATTTAAATATATACCTTGGAAATGTAAATAAGAATGTTACGTTTATGTTTTTCATCACCCCATAAAAATTCTGACTTAAGTAGGCTTTGGTATCACAAAACTTTACTATTTACTCCAGGATTAAGCTTTCAAACACATATTATTTGTGATTTCTGGTAGCTTGCTTTGTTCAGAAGTAGACAGAGAGGTCCATATATTTAATGTCCTCTTTAAAATACGATTTAATACTTTGAAACACTGCTTTTCTCATCTAACAATGTAATGTGAAAATATATCATGTTCTTTGGGAATAAAAATGATCACTAACAAATACCAAAGGACATGTAAGTTGATACTTGGTAAATTTTTCTTGAATTTATTTCATTTTTATATTAATCATAAGAATGAAAAAATGTTTCATTAATTGTTTGTATGTATGTTCTATTAAAAGGTTTTGATGTGAATGACATTCTTTGAAATATGAGGGATGAATTTCTAGGGTATTTTTACTTTTAATACATGTTTCTCCCCTGCTTTATAAATGACTACCAAATTTTCTCACTTCATCCACCAATGTATAAAATCCTTTTCCCTCACTCTTTTTAAAGAATAAGTATTACTAAAATGTTACACTTCTATTGCTATTATTACTGTTCCTCTAAATTGAATGTGTTAGTATCCATTTTTACAATGATTTTGTTCGTATTGGCTTGTTTTTCTGTTCATTTTGTTTTGTTTTTATGTGAAACATCTCTTCATACTCTCTACTGGACTTTTTTTTTATTCTGGTCAATATTTAAATGTTTTGTATATTTTTAAGTGCTGACACTTTGCATCTCTATTAGAACACACACTTTAAAATTTCTTTCTTGCTTTTTTAATGCACAGTTTAAAATTACACATGGCAGTTATTTGTAGTGGATATGGTTAGTAATCAATATGATACTTGCCTTGGTTTTTTCCTCTTTTTACATCTTTTGAAAATGTTAGAGAAAATATATCTATAGAGATTATTTCCAACCAAGGTATAATGTTTGCCTCATATTCTGAAGACTATTCTTTGACTCTAGGAATATGTCTTAGGATCAAACAGATATTGACTAATCGAACCTGTCATTATATATATTAGCTCATCCTCTGTGTCAGACATTAGAAAAATTATTCTCACAGTTAATTGTAAAAAAATGGCTTAAGTCATCTGATATTTTCTGTCCTGAAACTATGGAATCACTACCAGGGTCTTTCATGAGTACAGAAAGCTCAGGTTGCTGTAATTAATTCTCAGTTTTCAAAAGGTCAGTTGAATGATCTGAAAGATTATATGAATGTATTAAAAGAACACTAATTAGCATATTAGATCTGAATGTGTTGAGCTCTGTTTTTCTCATTCATCATAAACATAAGCATACTAAAGTAATAATGATTATATTTTAAAAGAAAGATCCGTATCAGCATTATTTTCCTATTTTCTATATTTGCAGAAAAAAGTCAATTTTATTTTATTTTAATAAAATATTTCAGACATTTAATTGACCAAATGTAGCTAAAAGCACATAGTTAAATTTCAATAAAGAAACAGTGGCAGGGTTATCTCATGGTAGACATTAAGATTGATTTCACACCTGACTATTGAGATAATTCAGTGTGTCTCTTAGACAGGCTCATGTCCTTTATTTTGTCTGAATACTTGCAGTGGTATTGTTGATTTGTAAAATAATAAAAAAAGCAAATAGAGTCAGTGTGAAAATATATGGCATCAATATACTTTACCATGTGTATGGTTCCACAATTAGGACAGAGTACTGCATGAAATAATTCTTATGATTCATCTTCCTTAACATAAACTAAGAAGAATCATAAATATGTTGAATACATTAAATTTGGAAATATGAAGTCTAAGATAAAATATCAAATTTTAAATTCTAAAGGAAAATATTTGAACATACTATATATCTACCAAGTTTAAAATGAAAATAATATTGTACCAGAAAACAAGAAATGTTCAGTGCTATAATGAGCACATAAAATGCACAGTGACATTTTATGAACATTCCAAATATACAGTTATTGAAATAAATTGCATAAAGGAAGAAACTATTTTCTAATCTTTGGAATCAAACTCAGAATCTTGTGCTCGCAAGGTAGGCTCTGTGCCATTGCTAAATGAAGGAATTTTAGAAATAAGATGGCAAATATAAATCAGAATGCTTTAAGATTTGAACTACCATTTCTTTAATTTCTTTAATAGCCTAATATTAATAAGAGCCTAAATATAGATGATTTACTTTAAAATAACATTTGCTTTTAGGCATAGACATACATCAGTGTTTCATTACTGAATTATAATAGTTCCTTTTTAACTGAAGGCATTAGTCATAAATATTAATTCCAGTTGGAAAATAGAAATTAATGATTATTTAATGGTTTCTTATGTATCAAACATTTTATTAAAATATTAAATAATGGAAATAATTCAGACTTCTAAGTGGTTAAAATTTAAAATAAATAGCCATGTGAGGAAATTGAAGAAAATGATGGATAGTTATTTTATAAAACATTAGAGAACATACATATTCAAACAAAACATGCAGTATACTTACAGTGCAAAATTATTTTACCTATTTAAAGACACAGAAATTTACCAGGTGTAATAGTTGGCTGCACATCAGTAAGGTATCATGAAAAAAAAAACTATAATTTGAAAATTTGACATTATTTTTACAAATAAGAATGTTCTAAATCAGTAAAATACTTATCTCAGATCTGAGAACTGGAGATGAAGTAGAGGTTTGGGTATGACTCTGAGCATAATCTTGTCCATGTGGCAGTACAAAAACAGTGAAAGTAGCCAGTGAATGTTAAACTCTATGAAAAAGTATGTATTTGTTCATTTACTTGTTTTGTCTTCTGTTTTTAAAATATGTTATTGCTATGCATTTAGGCTGGCCTTGAGCTCACTTTGTAGCACAGGCTGGTCTTGAATTTAAGAACAATCCTGCTTCAGCCTCCCAAACACTGAGATTACAGACATGCACCACCATGACCGGCTTTGCAAGAAGAATTTAATCCAATCAACACGTTGTCTTCCAAAGTCATATATCTGATAATTTCTTTAAATAATACACTTAAACTCTTGGTAAAGCTGAATAAAAATCTATAGTTATGTTTAGCTTTTTATATACACCAATAATTATCACTACACTTAAATGTTTTCATACATCATTTATCTTGACAACTTTTTGAATGGTAATAAACAACTGAAAATAAATTTTTTAAAATTTTATTTAAAGAGAAGAAAAGCAAACCAGAAAAAAGGGTAGAAATGATATAGAATTTCAAAAAAAATAAACAGTAATAAATCAATAGTTGATAAATTACATATTGTCTTCTTAGAAATAGTTGTTCAAGTTACAAAATTAAGGCATACAAAGTGGACATTCAAACAGTGAGGCTGCAAACAGTTCTGTTCAATGATCCAAAAACACTTAGTAATATGGTTATCAATCCTACGCACTTAAACATACATGCAATTATATCCTTTATAGCACTTTCTTTCCCTCCTTTTGCTTTTGAAGTCCACTATCGGTTTAGTTACATCATGTTTCTGCTTGCTCAGTATCTCATTGATCTGTTTTGTTGTTGTTATTTCCTTTTTAGTCAACTTATATAATTCTGTTGTTTTCTTTTTTAGTTTCTCCTCATCCATGTCACATGGATCTGCTTTGGTGAAGTTGGGAGTTTTTGGAGGTATTTTGTTACCTTGTTTTCTCATGTTCTATTGGTGTTTTTAATTTAATTTTTTATTAACTTGGAGGTAGTAATATACAACAGAGCAGGATGGAATAAAGCCAATTGAGACAGTTGAGTGAAATTGGTACAGAACATCACAGCAGGTCACTGGGGCAACAGTAATAGGCACCATTTCATATCTTGTTATCTTCACATGGTTGTTCTTTCAATCAGGTATAGCAAAATCAAAAGAAATACTAAATATTATAGAACTTATTAAAACAGAATATTGAATAGAGCAACACCATTAATCAGGACAAAGCAAAATGGCGATAAAAATATCTACCTTCAAAGAGATAGTCCAAGGAAACTCCCCCCACTGGCTGCACTATATACCGTCAGGCTCCCAAGAGATGCCAACATCCCTGGATCCCATTTGCTATGGGGGGAGGATGGTATGTTTGATTCTAAGCCTGCACCCTGGTAGGCAACAGGCTGTTTGCTAGGTTGCTCATCGCCCTAAGTTCCAACATGGTTTGGATCTCAGGAAATGCTGTTGCTTCTGCTTCCTGCCCTGGGGTGGCTATGGCTTGCCAGACCACAGGCACTTACCAGGGCAGCAGGCTGCTTGCTGGGTTGCTCAGTGCCCTAAGTTCCAACATGGCACAGATCTCAGGAAATGCTGTTGTTTCTTACTTCTTGCCCTGGGGTGGCTGTGGCTTGCCAGACCACAGGCACTTACCAGGGAAGGCTGTTTGCTGGGTTGCTCAGCGCCCTAAGTTCCAGCATGGTTTGGATCTCAGGAAATGCTGTTGCTTCTTGCTTCTTGCCCTGGGGTGGCTGTGACTTGCCAGACCACAGCCACTTACCAGGGTAGCAGGCTGCTTGCTGGGTTGCTCAGTGCCCTAAGTTCCATGAAAATCAATTTTTAAACACATAGTTACTCAGCCAAGTGCTTAAACATGCTTAAACTAAATTGTTAACTGTTACTGACACTGTACATGTGTGTGTACATTACATGGGACAGACACACCAAAACAATCAAACAGATGAGACCTTCCACACATGTGAAAATGATCTGAGACTGGAGTAAGATAGGAAAGAGGGGAACAGAAGCAGAAGTAAAAAGGATCACTTAATAGATATCATCTTAATGTGATATCTATTTATCTATTTCATCGATATATTTATATATCTATATCTAGTCAACTGCCTAGGATAGAATATATATTATATACTGCAATAGGTACTAATAAAATGATGAAATGTCAAAATGAAAACAAATCAAAACAAAAAGTTGCACATATTCATTTTTGCATATTACCAAGAAATCTAGAAGTAATAAAAGTAGTCATTAGTGATTTCTATAAAGTGATAATTCTCAATGAAATTGTCCTTTTATTTTTTCTCTGTGTATTTTTTATTTTAAAGAGAATAAAAAAAAGAGGGCAGAGCACAGCAGATCAGAAAAGGACAACATAGGCAACACAGTACTTTACATTAAGACAAGCAGACATTAACAGTAGCTATCACAATATCTCTTTCTCTGCTATAGTTGAACATAGTTTCAATTACAATAATATCAAACGTAACAAAATATCATAAAACCATTCAAAGAGTGAAAGAATTACAGGGCATTCTGAACCAAAAAACAGAATGATCAATGGGTACTATAATATCTCATTTTCAATAAAAATTTTGTTTATACTATCACACATATTCAAATCCAAATAAGACACAATGTGATAGATAGAACCAATGATAGTAGAAAAATAGGAGCATGGTAGGACTTCTAAGAAGGATGATATTAAATCAGCAATAGCTGTCATAATGTTTTGTTTTCTTCAAAACAGATGTTCATACCATCACGCATGATATAGTCAAACAAAACAGAATAAAACCATTCCAACTGATGAATGAAAACATTGAAAGGCTTCAAAGCTATGAGATGGGGACTCATGCTTACCATAAAATCTTATATACTCTTATCAAATCTCATACTAGGGATACTTTACAGTATTTACACATGTGAGTCTAGTTTATTTTGCTTATGAGTATGGTCTCAAGCTGTGTCCATTTATTTATAAATATCTGAATGTGATCACTCTTTATAGCTGAGTAGTACTCCATTGTATAAAAATGCCACAACTTTTTATCCATTCCTCAGTTGATGGGCACTTAGGTTGTTTCTGTTTTTTAATTACAAATTGTGCTGCTATAAACATGGGTGCACATATATCACTGTGGTATGATGTTTTCAGACCTTCTGGGAATATGCCTAGAAGTGGAATAACTGCCTCAAATGGGGCCTCCAAACCCAGATTTTTCAGGAATCTCCAGACTGACCTCCACAGTGGTTGCACCAGTCTACACTCCCACCAACAGTGCAGAAGAGTTCCTTTTCCCCACAGCCTCTCCAACACTTGTTGTTGGTAGTTTTTTCTATCCTGGATATTCTTTCTGGGGTGAAAAGGAATCGCAGTGTGGTTTTAATTTGCATTTCTCTCATGACTAATGATGATGAACATTTTTTCATGTATTTATTTGCCATTCGTATTTCTTCATCTAAGAACTGTGTATTCATTTCAGATGCCCATTTTTGGATTGGGTCTTTGAATTTCGTGGGTCTGATTTTTTTTAATAGTTTATAAGTACTAGGCAGAAGTCCTTTGCCTGAGGGACAGTCCATGAAGATTTTTTCCCAATTTGTGGGTTTTCTTTTCACTCTGCTGGAAATCTCTTTAGACATGCAGAAAATCTTTAATCAGATATGGTCCCAGTAATTGATTCTGGAAAGTATTTCCCGTGCAGTTTGATTCTGGTTCATGAATTCTCTTCCTACCCCTATATCTCTGAGGTTTTTACTTACTTTGTCTTCCAAAAGATTTAGTGTTTCTGTTTTAATATTTAGATCTTTGATCCAATTAGATTTTAGTTTAGTACATGGTGATAGGCATGGATCTAGTTTTAGTCTTCTGCATATGGATAGTCAATTTTTCCAGCACCATTTTTTGAAGAGACTGTCATTCTTCCAGCAAACATGTTTCACCCCTTTACCAAAGATAAGGTGGTTGAGTGATTTTGTGGTTGTGATTGTATCTTCCAATCTATTCCATTGATCTTCAGGTCTGTTTTTATTCCAGTACCATGTTGATTTTAATACTGTAGCTTTGTAGTATAATTTCAAATCAGGGATTGTGATGCCTCCTGCCTTGCCTGTGCTGGTTAGAATCACCTTTGCTATTGTAGGTCTCTTCTGGTTCCGGATGAATTTTAGGAGTGATTTCTCTAGATCTGTGAGGTATGTTAGTGGTATTTTGATTGTGATTGCATTGATTCTGTATAGTAATTTTGGGAGAATGGCCATTTTCACAATTTTTTTTTTCCTATCCATGAACAGGGGATGTCTTTCCATTTTCTGAGGTCCTTTTTGATATCTTTTTTCAAGGTATTACAATTTTCCTTGTATAACTCTTTTACTTCTTTTGTGAGATTAATTCCTAAGTATTTCATTTTTTTGATGCTAGTTTGAAGGGTGTGGCTTCTCTTACCTTTCTTTCAGTATTTTTGTTGTTAGTGTATAGGAATGCTATTGATTTTTGAATATTGACTTTGTATCCAGCACCTTGCTAAATTTATTTCTTATATATAGGAGTTTTTCAATGGAGTTTTGGGTGTCTTCTATGTAATGTTTCATGTCATCTGCAAATAATGACAATGTAACTTCCTCTTTTCCTATCTTTACTCCTTATATTTCTCTCTCTTGTCTAATTGCTCTGGCTAGTATTTCTGGTACTATGTTGAATAGGAGCAGTGACAGGGGACATCCTTGTCTTCTACCTGATTTTAAGGTAAAGGCTTTCAGTTTTTGGCCATTTAGTATGATGTTGGCTGCAGGATTGTCATAGATGTCATTTATCACATTGAGGTAAAGACCATCTATTCCAATTCTCTGTAAGGTTCTTATCATGAATGAGTGTTGGACCTTATCAAAAGCTTTTTCTGCATCTATAGAGATGCTCATGTGGTTCTTACTTTTGGCTCTATTGATATGGTGAATTATATTTATTGATTTACATATGTTGAACCATCCCTGCATTCCTGGAATGAATCCCACTTGGTCAGGGTGAATAATCTTCTTGATGATTTGTTGCATCCTGTTTGCTAATATTTTATTGAGAATTTTTGCATCTATATTCATTAGGGAGATTGGCCTATAGTTCTTTTTTTTTAGTTGGGTCCTTCTCAGGCTTTGGTACTAGAGTAATATTTGCTTCCAGGAATGACTTAGGAAGAATTGCTTCCCTTTCAATTTCATTGAGAGTTGGAGGAGTGTTGATATTAAGTCTTCTTTGTATTTCTTGTAGAATTCTGCAGTGAGTCCATCTCGTCTTGGCTCTTCTTTTATGGCAAGGTCTTAATTTCATTGTCAATTTCAGTAATAGAAGTTGGGTTATTCAGCAGTTTTACATCTTCCTGATCCAGCTTTTGTAGTTCATATGTATCTAGGAATCTATCTATTTCTTCAGTGTTATCGAGCCTATGGGATGGAGGTTTTCAACATAGGTGTTGATGATCTTTAGAGTCTGTGGCAATTTCACCTTTTTCATTCCTTATTGCATGAATTTGAGTTTTTTCTTTCCTTTTCAAAATAAGATTGGCTAGGGGCTTATCAATTTTATTTATTCTTTCAAAGAACCAACTCTTTGATTCATTGATCCTTTGTACTGTTTTCTTAGTCTCTATTGCATTAATTTCTGCTCTAATCCTTATAATTTCCTCCCTTCTTTTGGCTTTGGGCTTGGCATGCTCTTCTTTTTCTAGATGTTTGAGTTGTAGCATCAGGTTGTTTATTTGTGTTCATTCTGTCTTCCTGGTGTGGGAACTCAGTGCAATAAATTTTCCTCTGAGGACTGCTTTAATTGCATCCCACAAATTCTGGTAAGTTGTGTGTGTATTTTCATTTGCTTGTAGATTTTATTTAATTTCTTCTTTAATTTCCTCTGTGACCCAATGATTGGTCAAGAGTATATTACTCAGTTTCCATGTGTTTGTGAGGTTTTTGCAGTTGCTTTCATCATTAATTTCTAATTTCATGGCACTATGATCTGATAGCATGCATGGGATAATTTCAATTCTTTTGCATTTACTTAAATATGTTCTGTGGGCTAGTTTATGATCTATTTTAGAGAAGGTCCCATGTACTGCAGAGAAGAATGTATATTCTGATGTTATTGGATGGAAAACTCTACATACATCTATCAAGTCCATTTGTTCACAGATATGATTCAGTTCTGTTATTTCTTTGCTGATTTTCTGTCTAGTTGATCTGTTGCTCTGTGTCAATGGCATGTTAAAATCTCCTGTTATAATTGTGTTATTGCTTATTTGACTTTTCATCTCTGTTAATATTTGCTTTGTATAGCTGGGGGCTCTGGAATTTGGTGCATATATATTTAAGATTGTTATCTCTTCCTCTTGAAGTTTTCCCCTAATTAGTATGTAGTGACCTTCTTTATGTCTTTGGATCATTCTTGGTTTGAAATTCACATTGTCTGCAAACAGAATTGCTACTCTTGCTTTTTTTTTGTTTCCTGTTTCATGAAGTACTGTTATTCATCCTTTGACTTTCAGTCTATGGGTTTCCTTTTGGATAAGATGGGTTTCTTGTAGACAGCATATGGTTGGATGTTGTTTCTTGATCCATTCTGCCAGTCTGTTTCTTTTGATTGGTGAGTTGAGGCCATTTACATTAATGGTTATAACTGTTATATATTGGTTTATTGATGACATGTTATCTTTCTGCTGTTGTATCTTTAGCTTTCCATTCTATTTAATTGTCTACCTTGCATTGGTTCATCCTATGTGTATCTAGAATATCTTTCTAGATACACATAGGTTCATCCTGAATATCTGAATATCTTTCAGTATTCCTTGTAGGGTTGGTTTTGTGGTCATGAAATTTTTCAGCTGTTCTTTGTCATGGAAGTATCTTATTTCACCACCCATTTTGAAGGACAGTTTTGCAGGGTCCATCAGTCTGGGTTGGAAGTGGTTTTCCTTTAGGATCTGAAATACTTCACTCAATGCTCTTCTTAACTTCATTGTTTGTGTTGAGAAGTCTGCTGTAATTCTGATAGGTTTTCCTTTATAGCTGATCTCTCTTTTCTCTCTAACAGCTTTTAGTATTCTGTTCTTATGGTGGCTTTCTAGGATGGTGATTCTTATGTGTCTGGGTGTAGTTTTATTTTGCTTATGGCTATTTGGAGTTCTATATGCTTCACTAATCTAAATGTCCGTTCTTCTTATGTTTGGGAAGTTTTCTGCTATTACTTCCATAAATATCCTCTTGATATCATTTTGGCTGTCCCCTTCTTTTGTTATTTTTCTTTACATCATCTTGCAGCTTTTGGATTGTTATTTCCTGATTCTTTGTTATTTTTAAAAGATCTTTCCTTTCCTGTTCACTAGCTGTGATCTTATCTTTGAGGTCTGAAATTCTATCTTCAATTTCATTGAGGCGGTTTTTACAGCTTTCAGTAGAATTTTTGATTCCCTGTATATCTCCTTGAATCTGCTTTATGCATTCTGTTTGTTTCTTATAGTGTTCATTCAGGGATTCTATCTGTTTGTTTTGTTCCTCTAATTTTTTTAGCTGTGTCTTCACTAGATGTGTTCACTATTTCTTTCACTACTTTTATCATTTCTTCTTAGGCAATTATTTCTAATTTGAATTTCTCCATAGTTTCCCCTAGTTGCTTCTTTATTTCAGTGGATATCATTTCAGTCATTGCAGGTGTATGGCTTCTATTTTCTTCTATGTACATGGCTCCCAGGCTTTCTTAGGATGGGCTGGAGATTTGAGCCTGCCTTTTGGTCTTTCCTTTTGTCATTTTTCTTTATTTCCTTGGTTTGAATGCTGTTCCAAAACTTTCTCTGGGTCTGTTGCCAATCTCCTCCTGCACCCTCAGCTACTGGAGCAGTCTCAGTTCCTCTGCAGGTACTTGGCCCCCTAAATTTAGAGGCAGAAACAGGGTGTGGAGAGCTGGGGCCAGAGAAACACCCAGGGCACACGCCCCTGTTAGGGGTGTGGATATGAACTCATCAGCTTGCAGTGCTGGTCGTAAGCTGTCTCCAGGCCAGCCCAATTGAGCCCAGAGTCCTCTAGCATGGTTCCTGCCTCCTGGACTGAAACAAGGCCTTTGAGCATGGTTGAATGAGGCCCTGCAATCTGCTGGACCCAGTTCAGCATCCTGGTAACTCCCCAGAAACTCAAAAGCCAAAACGTAGGTCTCCAACTTTCCCCAGGTCACCGTAACTCAGCTCAGGCAATCTCCACCTCTCTGGAGATTCTTGGCTTTCTTTATTGAGATGCAGAAGCTGGGCATGGAGAACTGGGGCCAGCAGAGCCCCTGGGGCACAATCCCCTGTGCTAAGGGTGTGGATATGAACTCAATGTCACCTAAAACACAATAATCAGTCTTCATGTAAAGTTATACTCTACTGTCTCTCAACTTTCAAAGATGTCTATGTTTCAGTAATGTGAGTTATTTCAATTTATGTTACATTTCCTATTTGCACATCTTCTTCATAGAGAATATATTAAAATAAGATTATATTATCTCTCTCAATCTGTGTCATACATAAGAGACACAGAGTCATAGGCTGTACACAGATACACATATACTTATATCTATGTTTCTACATCCAGTCTATATATCCATCTCTTTATATGCTATAAGTGAAATTGTATTTGTTAAATGGACCAAAAAAGTGAGATTACACTTTTCCAGGTTTACTTACATATGTTAATTTTTCAATTATTTTCTTTCAGTCTGCAACATTCTCTTTCTATTCATATGTTAAAATTTCTGACCAAGAAAGCACAGAGAAGGTATAAAATGTCAAATTCTCCTTTGGAAATGTTGCTCCTTATATCAAATTTCCTCAACAGAAAGTATATTAATTTATCAAACCCTGAAGATCTCCTTGTGTTGTATTCTTAAATAATTGTATCTTGAAATGACTGGTAAAGAAAAATCTGAAGACTTAATACAGAACACAGGAAATTCACCTAGAAGACAAAAGCAGTTGTTTT
>PVJX010043851.1:0-13467 GCA_004027295.1 Dolichotis patagonum
CTCCTCTTCTATCTTCTCATTCTGTGAGGTTCTAGATGGATACAGTATGCTGCACTCTCTGGCTGTGCCTCTTTTCTCAGGCTCTTCACTTGAGCTTTTTCTCAGCACTCCACAATGTATCAATTCTCTGGCTGTGCTCTCAGTGATGCTGTGGACTCTAGGGATTTAGAAGCTTTTGCTTGGTTGTAGAAGGTCTCATATTTAGACATTGAACAATGGGCAGTGGCAAGGATATCCTACGGACTCAGAAGCACAGGTGTCATGATGGGAAATGGCATGTTGTGTTGCTGATCATGTTACTTTTTCCCCCAGGGCCACATCAGTGGAGACCACTGCTGGTACCTGCAACTCTCTCAACTATGGTTCCCTAAGAAGGACTGTGTGTTTGTTTTTTACTTTCACAAAGGCTTGCTGGTGATTTTTCAGTCACCCTCTCTGAGTGATTATCTGGCTGTCAGTTACACTGGGTCCCTAGTCCATGAATATCTCCCTCACTGGAGTCCCTCTCCCAGTGAGGAGAGTGGGTAGGCTGGAGCCAATCTCAGCAGACACGCTCCCTCTTTCAAGCACATTAGATATTTTTCAGGGACGATATGTTTACCAGTGGGTCTGGCATGTAAGGAGTGCTGGGTGCCTGAGTGGTCCAGCTTCCCATTCTGCACTCCCCTGATCCTGGGCTTGATTTGGTGGGTTACTACTGCAGGTTGTCTTAATGTATCTGCGTTCATCTGCCTCCTGCATTACTGAGTACCTGAATTTGCTAGTAAAAGTCTTCTAAACTTCCCTTATGCACCATTGTCTATACTCAACCCTTTTGGCTAGTCTTTATATTTCTTCCTTTGAGGGTTTTTTGCTCAATTCACTTGTTCATTTAATGATTAGGCTGCTTCTTTTGGTGTTCAGATTTTTGAATTCTTTACATACTCTGAATATTAATCCTCTCTTGGAGAGTATCTGGTAAAGATTTTGTCCCATTTTGTCAGTTGTGCCTTCTGTTCATTGTTTCCTGTGCTGTAGAGAAGTTTTTTAATTAGTTGTCATCTAATTTGCTTATTGCTGATTTACTTCCTTCGCTATTGCGGTCTTATTCAGGAAGTCTTTTCCTGTGCCTATAAATTTAAGCTTATTTCCTACATCATAGTCCAGCAGATGTGAGGTGCCCAGTCTTATACAAAAACTTCTATCCATTTTATCTGATTTTAGTACAGAGTAAAACCTCATTTCATTCTTCTGCCAATGGATAGTTTTCCTTGAAGCTATTGCTGAAAACTGTATCTTTTCTTTAGCACTTATTTTTGCCTTCTTTGTCAGAAGTCAAATGGATTTAGATGAATGAGTTTCTTTTTATGTCTTCTGTTTTATTTTATTTGGCTACATGTCTCTTTTGGTGAAATCATTATTTTTCTGTTACTTGGCTTTATATTGTACTTTGAAATTTGGTATTTTGTTGCTTTGAGGTTTGCATGGACTATTATGGGTCTTTTGCACTTCTCTATAAATGCTCAGTTTGCATTTTCTAGTTTGGTAAGGAATGTTGTTAATATTTTACCAGGGAGTACATGGAATCTTTAGATTAGATTTGGTAATGCAGCCACTTTGGCATATTTCTGCCAGTATGTGAACAAGACAGATTTTTCCATTCTCTAATGTCTTGCACAATAGTTTTTCAGTGATCTGTACTTTTAATTACAAAGGTCTTCCATCTTGTTTGATAAGTTGATTCCTAGTTAATAATTGAAACTCTTGTAAATGAAATCATTTTCATTTCTCTCTTAGTAGTTCATTGTGGTGCATGAGATAGCTACTGATTTTTTGTGGCAATTCTATATCTTACCTCTTCACTGAATTTATTGTATTTAATGGTTTCCTGTTGGACTTTTTAGAGCATTTTGTAAAGAGTCACATCATCAGCAAATAGAGAAAATTTGAATTCTTCCTTTCTTCTTATTTTTTTTCACCTACTCCATGATCTTAGAGAGGTTAACAAACATATTATAAAAATGGGAGCTCTACAACTGGGATTACTATCCCCTACAGCTATCCCCTGGGATTATTATATAGCTATAATAGATTTAAAGGACTGCTACTTTACATGAATCAGACCGATGCAAACTTGCCTTCTCTGTCCCCAAAGTAAATCATCAGGTACACTCTGAGAGTTACCACTGGAAAGTACTCCCCCAGGGAATGATCAATAGTCCAACCATTTGTCAAGTATACATAGATTATTCCATAAATCCCTTCATACTGGCCTACCACTGCATCCATTACATGGATGACATCCTCCTTTCACACCCAGATCAGCATCTTCTACAAATAGGACTCCAACAACTAATAATGAACCTAAATATGATTGGTCTACAGATCACCTCATACAAAATCCAAACTAAATCACCATATACTTTCTTAGATCATCACATCTCACAGCAGGTTACCCTGATAGCTCCTAAACTCTTCAGACCAAACTCTTACCTGTGGGCAGAACTACAAAAATTATGTGTGGTTATTAACTGGTTTTGGCCTGCTATGCCCCTTGCTTCAGACAAATTGCATCCCTTATATGATCTTTTATAAGGGAGCCCAGACCCTGCCTCACCTAGTGTCCTAACTCCTGAGGCACATACCACCCTTGAATATATAGAAAAAACACATTCAAGCCTCCAAAAGGCTTGAATTGCAAAGGCTATTCACAGAAATTATGAAGGAAAACTTGCCAAACATATAAAAAGAAAATGATATGGAGACATTCAAAGCCTACAGAACTCCAGCCAATTACAACCATAACAGAGCTACACCCAGACACATAATAATCAAGATCCCAGAAATTCAATATAAGAACAGAATATTAAAAGCCATCAGAGAGAGGAAACAGATCACTTATAAAGGAAAACCCATCAAAATCATGGCAGATTTCTTGACACAGACCATCAAGTTAAGAAGAGTTTGGAGTGAAGTAATTCAAAGCCCAAAGGAGAACAATCTCCAGCCCAGATTGATGTATCCTGCAAAACACTCTCTAGAAATTAATGGAGAAATAAGATGCTTCCATGACAAAGAGGAACTAGGAGAATTTGTGACCACCAGTGTAACCCTACAAAAAAATACTGAAGGACATTCTAGGGAGAAAGAACAAGAATACGAGCATTTCAGGAACAGTGGCAGAGAGGCCTCAGTGAACGAGGCAGACAGTGGAGTGGAAGAGAAAAATAGACTATCAATGGCAGAAAAATAGAATAGCAGAAATGAGGCAGAGAAGATTGGCTGCAATTGCTAGTATAGAGGGCCTCAAAATACTAACAAAGAGAAACACAGGCAGAGTATATCAGGAGATAGGCACCATTGAAATGCTCCATATAGAGAGGCAATGGAACCCAAAGTAAGTAGTGCACCATATGGGAGTGAAAGGGGAGGAATTGTCTAAAAAAAGAAGACAGAGGATATTGTTAATGTGGTAAAAAGATTGAAAATTTTCATTATTCTTATCACTCTGCTTGGATGGATTACATGCTGTTCCAGTTTGTCTACTTTCACTAGACATGAGGACATGGTCAGCTATCCAAAAAATAAGAGGACATATTATGGTAATCATCCTTAATTTACTATCAATTTAATCTGAAGCCCTTTATAACTTACACTGTCTTATTATGACTGATCTTTTTTGAATCTGGTTTGTTAGATTGTTACTTTGTATTGATTGATTTTATTTAAATCTGTTATGATTGATAGCATTAAGTCTAAGAGTATAGGCAATTACACTGAAGATGACAAAATTCACTAAGATACCCACTCTGGTTTGAATATTGCCTGCTTTTGAAGTCTTATAATATCTCCAATGCGTCATTTTTCTTGATGTTGTTATACACTGCTGAGACATCATGGTAACCATTGTAGATAACCTTGTATTGTGGTTTTATATGACGTTTTTGCTTCATGCTTTTCTAGGAATTGTTTTGTCTTGTTTTTCTTTTCTTGTTTTTCCCTCTAATACAGAAAAGATAGATATACATGTAGAGATTCATGCATGTGTAGAGCTTATAAACAGTTTATGAGAACCAACTCTATAATGCATATTGAAATGAACAATTACTTTGAAGAAAAAGACATTACAGTACCCAGTGCTGAATCCATAATGTCATGATGTGATATCCAGCAATACTATCATTCTTTGTTCAAAGTGATTTTAACTTGTTTTGTTTTGTTTAAGCTCAACACAAATGAAGGTATGGACATCTGTTTTAAAGAGAATGAGAGACACTATGACAGCCATTCTTGGCTTCCCTATTGTCTGGTCTTGAAGACCTGAAACACCTTCCTTGTCCTGTTCAGATCAGTTCCATACTATGTTGTTTCAAGTGAATTCCCTGTATGTGACAATATGGACAACTATTTGGAAGAAAGCAAGAGTCAGTATGATAGAGAGTGAATATCTCCAATTGGTTAGCTTTGAAATTTATGTCTCTTACATTACATTCATGTGACCTGCTTTATTCTGTTTTGTTGTGTTTAATTTTACCCTTTTGATATAATTGCATGTATGTTTGAGTGGTTAAGATGGATGACAATATTGCTATTTTTGTCAGATCATGGAGCACAATTGTTAACAGTCTCACTGTTTGAATATCTACTTTGCATGTTTTAATTTTGTAATTTGAACAATTATTTCCAAGTTGTCAGAATGTAGTTTGTCAAGTAATGATTTCTTAGTTTTTTTGTTGTTGTTTTCTCTTTTTCCTTGGAATTCTGTATTGTTGCTACCCTTTATTCTGTTTTGTTTTGTTTTTCTCTTTAAATAAAATTTAAAAAAACAAATAATGAGCCATACTACACCAGTGAGACCTTTAAACAAGCATGCACTAAATATAGTATCACTTTACACCATGGTATTCCATATAATCCTCAAGGACAATCTATTGTGGAAAGAGCCCATCAAACCTTAAAAACTCTATTCCGAAAGGAGGGGGAACTGTACCCCTGAAGCACACCAGATGAACTAATTACAAAGGCCCTTATAACAATCAGTCTCCTAACTTTCAAAGACAAGGGGCTTTCCCCTATTCACAATCATTGGGGACCTCTCCTGGCTCCTCCTACCACCTCCCCCTAGTTCGTTGGAAGGACCTCATAACACAAAAATGGCAAACCCCTGCTCTGTTACTAACCAAAGGCAGAGAATTCAGTTGTGACTTTCCAGAAACAGCCCCACATCCCTGGTTGGTCCCTGCCCATGGTGTCAGGCCGGCCACAGACCACAGAGATGCAGTGCCTGATCATTGAGGACGATTAGAAAGGTCCAGGAGTTGGGCCCAAGCACCAACGATGTCATCCCCACCCTTGTGGGCCTCCATCTGTCACCTGAGGTGATATCAAAACCCTCTGTGACCAGGCACAACGTGCGTTACCCCATGAAGACCAGACACTCTCAAAGCCCTGCATCATGATGTGTGTGATTGGCACCTTAAATTTTGTGGTGGTTCAATAGGTCACTGTCTGGGCTGCTTTTTGCCACCCATCAGGCCTATTGATTGTCACACCTGATGCTCCCACCTTCCCTCATTTGTTTCTGTCTAATCGTACAACTGGCTTGCCCTGTGATCCTCACTTCTCACCACAACAGGTTTATGGACTGGATGCTTCCACTCATGATTCCTAACCCCTTGACTTTTCAGGGTAACTCTGTCAGTGCTTCTGACAACCCGATCAATGCTTTGCACAACATCCACCTCACCCTAATTTGACATGTTTCAGCAGACTTGCCCTCTTTAAACACTATAAGACCCCAACTGCTTGTACAAGTTACACTCTGGTTCACTATAAGTGAATGTAAATCTACAGATAATGCTATTCTGGACACCTTCTCTTACTTCAAAGAATCTAATCTCCTTACTGCTGCTCCCTCTCTCTACCCTTGCAGGTACCTTCCACAAAGGATCCCAGCTGATTTATGTGAAACTCCATTGGAAACCCTGCCAACCCTCTTCCAAACCTTACGCTAATGATAACTTTACTTCCCTCTACACCTCTTTATTTCTGTCACCAAATTATACGACCAACTTTACAGGCTACCACTCTCTATCCTTTTCATGGAGACAAACAATTTTCTCCACACATTAATTATGTGGGTCTTTTCACTGCCTCGAGTTGACCCCACTGATGACTATAGGAAACCTGCTTTTCACAAATGGCACCCGGACATATTATAACACCCCCCCGCCATTCTTAACAGCTCTACAGGATCAGTAAATACCCAACAGATGTGCAGCAGTGGCCTTGGTGACATACCAAACATACAATCACTGTGCCAAACCATCCTCCCTCTGGTTTCTATCCCTCCTTCAAGTAATAACATTACTAGCAAAGTTAACATTTCCTTTCCTTCTCATGCCTGTGTCACTGCCCCTTTCCTACTATTGCTCTCTACTGAGCCTATTTTTAATTGCACCTCAAATAATACCTGTTGGCTTACTAACTACAGGAATGGAACCCTCCTCTGCATGCTTATTCTTCATACACCCTCAGTATTCTGGGTTCCTATAAATGTCTCCAGCTGGCAGGCTCCTGGTCTACCTCTCCACATGTTCAAGCCTTCCTTACAGGTCCACCAAAAGTGAGACTTTAGAGCATCTGCCATAATAGCACTCATCTTAACTTTCCTTACAGCAGCTGCTGCAGGAGCCACCGCAGCCATCTCACTATCCCAGTCCACACTAACCAACGCTGCCCTCAACAACCTCTCTCCCTTCATCACAGAAACCTTTTGAGTGCAACAACAGATAAATGCCTACACTAACATGGCCTTATTAAATATTCAACAGCAGATCAACCTGCTAGACATGGAGTTAAAGGGCCTGTGGCATGTTGATACTACAGCTTGTGACCAAAGCTACACTCCTGCAGTGCTTTGCATTACTCCAAAACCTGCCAACCTGTTAGCTGTATATCTTTCACTTCATGACTGGATTTTGGGTCCATACAATAGCAACTATTGAAACCTTTCTTTACAGTTCACTGACCAAATACAGACAATTGACTCCATCCAAATGCCAGTGCTGACTGATACTATCCTCACTGACCTCTTATATAACTTACAACATTTCTTTTCACCCTCTAATGTCCTCATTCTGGGACTTCTGGCATTATTGAGAATAATTGGTTTTTAAGTCTTATGGCTGTTATGCACCTGGGTCCAAACCCTACATTCTCAACAAGCACAAGCCATGATGGCCTCCATAAATTGGCATTAATAAAAAAAGAGGGGAAATCTGTGGGAGGAAAAGGTCCTGAGGTCTGGCTGGCCACCCTGGGAAAGTCTCAGCACACTCAGATTCCCTGCTCCTTGGCACACCAAATGGAGCATTCTTGCCAGGGCCTCCCGCCTTGGAGCCCACTCCATAGTGCGTCCCTGCCTTCTCTAGGCTCACTTCCACCCTTCTCTAAGCTTATTTGTGTCCTCCCTCTTCAGGTTTCTATATACTCCTGCACTTCTGCAATAAAATCAGATCTGTGCCATCAGCCTGATCTGCAGAGTCATCTCTCCATAGTCCCTTGCCAGTCCCCTGCTGCCCCCAAAAGGCCACAGTTTATCAGCAATATCTCTTAGTTGATATTTTCTGGTTGGCCTGTTGGTGAAAGTAAGTATCAAACTGCCCAGTGGGATTACATTGTGTTCCATCTAACCCTTCATACAGTAATTGTCTCATAAAATCTGACACACCAAATTCTTGGTGCATATATATTTACAATTATTACATCTACTTGTTGATTTTTCCCATAACCAAAATGCTGTATTCCTCTTTATGTCTTCTTATTAATTTTAGTTTGAAGTCTAGTTTGTCAAAATTAATAAAGCTATTCTGTGATGAATCATACTTGGTCATGTTGTAAAATAGTTTTTTGCATTTTTTCATTTCAAAGAGGGTAAAATTAAACACAACAGAAGAGAATACAAGAATGCAATGAAAGAGACATAATTTCAAAGCAAGACAATCAGAGATCTTCACTATCTATCATATTGCCTCTTGTTTTCTTCCAAATAGTTGTCCATATCTTCACATACAGAGAATTCACATGAAATGCATAATATTTTTGATGATTTTTTGACTAATTGTTGAGGGTTTTTCATCTATGTTCAATAGAGAGATTGGCACATAGTTCTTTATGCTGTTGTTGTTTGTTTGGATCCAAGTCTACTTTCTGTATCATGGTAAAGAGAGCTTCCCAGAATGATTGTGAGAAAATGCTTTTCATTTCAATTTCATTACTGTGTTTGAGGAAAGTTTAAATTAGATTTGCCTTGCAGTTTTTGTAGAATTTGGTAGTGAATCAGTCATATGTTGGGCTTGTCTTATGTGGTAATATTTTAGTGCTTCTTAAAAGTTTCTTTTTATCAGCTATTGGATTAGTTAGTATTTTGAGACTCATTAGTTAAGTTTCAGTAACTCATGTGTATCTAGGAGTCTCCATTTTGTATGTCTACATACATTGGTGCACACATTTGTGAAATAATCTGGATTTCAGTATTGTCTAAACTGATGTCACTTTTTTCATTTCTAATTGCATTGATTTGTGTCTCTTTTTTGTACTGTGGATCAAGCTCACTGAATTGTGTCTTTTCTTGACATTTTGGGTAATACTAGCCAATTGAAGGCAATTTGTAAGGAAAAATGTGATATTTCATGGACAGTATTAAAACAAGAAGTTTATGACAGCCAGTTCACAAATCTGCATGTTAATATATTTGGGAATAGAGAAGAAATGAATAGATTCCTAGAAAGTGTGTACCACCAAAATGAAAACAAGAAAATATAAAGACACTGAATAGTCCAAAAAAACTCTCAGGAAATGAAATATAAGCAGTAAAAAGGGAAAATTAACCACATCAAATAAGAAAAGCCCAAATCCCTAAGGATTCACTGTTGAACTCTAAAAGAACTGCAGGGCAGATATAATGCCAGCATTGCTAAAAATCTAATGAAATTGGGAGGGAAGATGTTTTCCCAGAGCCATTCTTGGAAGCTAGCATTACCCTAATTCCAAAATCATAAAAGGATCCAACTAAACAAGATAACTATTTGCAAATCTTTTTAATTCACATGTAAAATTCCTCATCAAGATGCTGGCACATAAAATGCCACAAATCATCAAAGTGATTTTACATCGTGACCAAATCAGCTTTATCTCATTGATGCAGGGAAGGTTCACCACATGCAAAACTATCAGTATAATATATCACAGAAAGAGAAGTGAGGATCAAAATCAAAAAATCATCTGAATAGCTGCAGAAAAATTCTTTGACAAAACCCTACATCTTTTCATGATAAAACTTGAAAGAAAATAGAAGAACCTTATCTCAACCTGGTAAAATCCAATTGTGTGAAACCAACTGCCAATATCATATTAAATGGTGGGAAACTGAAAGACTCTCCTCTAAGATGAGGAAAATAAGGATATCCACTCTCACTCTAGTTCTGCAGTGAAATTTTTATGGCTTGATTCTAGACACCTCCTCAAAGCCTCAAGTGCTGATGGGTGGGATTTTCTGAGGTGATTAGGTCTATGGCATGCAATACTGGGATAGAGTGTGTGTGATCTCTGGATTACTTCCCTAGTTGAATTACAATAGGTGTGGTTGTGGTCTATGGATTTACTGAAAGAGAAAGCCCTACTCTTGTTTAGAGTGGCAGAAATCAATAGGCTTGTAGTCTGGATGGTTTATAGAGAAAGTAAGAAAGTAGGTTTGCTGCTGCTGCATTCTCTCTTCTGTATCATGGACTATTAAAAGAAATCTTTCCTCCTTCAACTGATGTGTGTCCAGTATTTTGTCTTAACAATGAGAAAATAACTAACACAATAATTTAGTCATTAATCAGAGCAATAAAACAAGAGAAAAAGTGATATGTATAGGAGATTATCATTCATTTCAGATGACAAAATCTTGTCCATAAAAGATTCTCCAAAATTCTATTGTGAGAGTTGTAATAAGTAACCAAGATGAGTATTGTAATAGGAAGAAAATTAGCAAATAAAAATCAAGAGCATTCCTCTACTCCAGTAATAAACTCACACAGAATGAAAAATTAGAACAAAAACAAAACCTTAAAATGATGCAGAAAGAGAAATTTTCCACCAAACAGAACCTTAGGTAATTTATGACTGCCAAAACAGCACTGAAAAAAATACCCAGTGAAAACCTAGACAGAGTAAGTGAGGCCCAAACATCAAAGATCTTAGTGGAATGAATACATGAAACCATGGTGAGGAATTGAATATAAGGGAAGAATAAGGAAATCAGTGAAAGAAAAAAGCACAATGACAGGCATCAATCAATATTCTTCAACAATTCATCACAATATAATCTCAACTCCCCAATCCAGTGGTACAGATTAGCAGATTAAATAAAAAAACAAAGTGCAACTCTGTGTTGCATATAAGAAACAAATATAATCCATGAAAAAACACACTTACTGAAAACTGAGGGATTGAAAAATACTGCATGCAACAAGAGCCTGAAAAAAGTGGGCTTTGCACAACATCTACAAATGAGTAGTGAAAAGCTGACCATTAAACCAAATATTTTACTTTGTTTTAGTGTTACAGTATGTGAATTTTTTTCATACATTTTCAAAACATGAGGAACCAGCCCTTTATAAACTGGAGGTACTCCTACGGAGACAAACAGCAAAGCAGAGGTGTGCCAACTACCTGCTCACTCCCCTGTAACTTGTGGTAAGGGGTGGAAACATCAAAAATGCTTGGGTGCAATCAACTCAAAACCTCTTCTGAAGATACACCTACCCAGAGCTGGATCTGGGGACCAAAGAGAGCTCAAAGAAAGACCTCACAGGAGTATGGCTCCTCCCTTATAAAAATCCTTTCTCTAATCTTCAGTGACCTTTAATAAATGTGACTGAAGATCTGGGCACCTATGGATACATTTCTCAGCTCTGGTGAGTGAATCTTAAGGTGCATAATACTTTTTTCATGAGTGTGTCTTAAAATAACTTTATTATTCTTCTTAAAGCTACGTTTCAATACAAACAAATACATCTTGTCAAAACTTTGCTCCTCCTAATCTTCCTCCTTTTCCTTCACCTCTTCATCCTCCTCCTTCTCTTCTTTCTCCTCCCAGGAAAAACAGGCCATAGAGAATGGTAGATTACAGATTTGCATACATCACAGGATTCATTATTGAATTTTACAGGAATTAAAGTGTAGAAATAATGTCAATGCTCTTAACAATTTTTTGTGAATTTTAAGAGAAGGAAAACTGCTCAATAATTTATTTGATACTAATATTTACCACAAGCAAAAAATTGGACAAGGACTTATCATAAGAACAATACTATAGACAAACTTCCTTTAGGAACCAACATGGAAAACTAATCTATATGATGTTTGCAGTCAGAATTTAACCCATCACTGAAAAGAACACAGATCATGAGCCAGTTGATTTTATCCCAGGAATGCAAGGATATTTCTGAATATATGTTAATAAATGTAAGGGCCAAGGATATACTTCAGTAGCATAAGTGATTTCTTGGCAGGCACAAGGTTCTGAGTTTGATTCCTGATACAAAAAAAAGATATACAAAAACTTTTGGGCCAGGGTTTAGCTCAGTGGCATAAGTGCCTGCTTGGCAAACACAAGGTCATAAGTTCAATCCCTGACACCAAAAAAAAAAAGTAATACATCACAGAATAAAATGTAATAGTAAAAATATCATGATTAAATCAGTAAATAACCTTTGGCAAAATTTAACATTTATTAATTTTTTTAAAAATTTTGTTTAAAGAGAAAAAAACAAAACAAAACAAAATAAAGGGTAGCAGCAATACAGAATTCCAAGAAAAAAAAGGAAAAGAACAACAACAAAAAAAACCTAAGAAATTACTACCTGACAAATTACATACTGATTTCTTGGAAATAGTTGTTCAAATTACAATGTTAAAACATGTAAAGTAGACATTCAAACAGTGAGACTGTTAAAAGTTCTGCTCCACGATCTGACAAAAACAGCAATATGGTCATCCACCTTACCCACTCAAATATACATGCAATTATATCAAAAGGGTAAAATTAAACACAACAAAACAGAGCAAAATGGATCACAAGAAAGCAATGTAAGAGACAAAAATTTCAAAACTAGACAATCGGAGATATTCACTCTCTATCATATTGACACTTGTTTTCTTCCAAATAATTGTCCATATTGTCACATACAAGGAATTCACATGAAACAACCTATTATGGAATTGATCTGAGCAGGACGAGGAGGGCGTTTCAGGTCTTCAAGACCACACAATAGGGAAGCCAAGAATGGCTGTCATAGTGTCTCTCATTCTCCTCAAAACAGCTGTCCATACCTTAATATGTGTTGAACTTAAACAAGGCTAAGCAAGCTAAAATCACGTTGAAGAAAAAGTGATAATTTTGCTAGATATCACATCATGACATTATGGAATCAGCACTGGGTATTGTAGTGTCTCTTTTTCTTCAAAGTAGTTGTTCATTTCAACATGTGTTATATAGTTGGTTCTCATAAACTGTTTATAACCTCTACACATCCATGAGTCTCTACATGTATATCTATTATTTCTGTATTAGTGGGAAAAACAAAACAAAGAAAGATAAAACAAAATAATTCCTAGAAAAGCATGAGGCAAAAAAGTCACATAAAACCACAATACAAGGTGATCTACAATGTTACCATGATGTCTCAGCAGTGTATAACAACATTAATGAAAATGAAGCATTGGAGACATTATAAGACTTCAAAGCAAGTAAAAATCAAACCAGAGTGAGTATCTTAGTGAATCTTGTCATCTTCAGTGTAGTTGCCTATACTCTTAGCCTTGATGCTATCAATCATAACAGATTTAAATAAAATCAGTCAATACAAAGTAGCAATCTAACAAACCAGATTCAAATCAGATCAGTCATAATAAGACAGTATAAGTTACAAAGGGCTTCAGATTAAGTTGATAGGAAAATTAGGGATGATTACCATAATATGTCCTCTTATTTTTGGGATAGCTGACCATGTCCTCAAGTCTAGTGTAGGTAGATAAACTGGAACAGCATGTAATCCATCCAAGCAGAGTGGTGAGAATAATGTAAATTTTAAATCTTGTTACCCAATTAACAATATCCTCTGCCTCTCTTTTTTAGACAATTCCTCCCCTTTCACTCCCATGGGGTGCATTGCCTCCCTATATAGAGCAGCTCAATGGACCATATCTCCTGATCTACTCTGCCTGTGTTTCTCTCTGTTAGTATTTCGAGGCCCTCTATACTAGAGATTATAGCCAATCTTCTCTGCCTCATTTCTGCTATTCTATTTTTCTGCCATTGATAGTCTATTTTTCTCTTCTACTTCACTGTCTGCCTCGTTCACTGAGGCCTCTCTGCCACTGTTCCTGAAATGCTCGTATTCTTGTTCTCTCTCCCTAGAATGTCCTTCAGTATTTTTT
>PVJX010043852.1:0-13465 GCA_004027295.1 Dolichotis patagonum
TATCTAGGAACTAGCAAAGTATATGTAAATTTCAACATTTTTGTCTTTAACAAATTATGTTTCCTTAGAATAATTTTAAATGACATACCTTGTACATATTTATTGGTGCCTTTGAGGTTTTAATGAAGGTATACATTGTGCAATGTACAGATAAGGGTAAGCATCTCTGTGTCCTCAAAGGTTTTATCATGTCTTTGTGATGAAAGCATTGAAAATCAACCCATCTAATCTCTTTGAAATACACAGTACATTATCAGTGTTTGTAGCCACCCTGCTCTGCAATAGTACACCAGAACGTCTTGCTGCTATCTGACTGTGAATGACTACACATTGATCAACTTTCCCCCACCCTTTCTCTGACTTACTCTCCCTAGAGGCTAGTAACAAGGAATTTAAACTTCAGAGCCATCAACTGTTTTGGGTTCCATGTAGGAGTGAGCTCATGTGGTATTTATTTTTCTGTGCCTGGCTTCCATTTCTTGGCTTTGGGAATAGGGAATAACAATAAACATGGGAATGCAGTGTTTCTTAAGCATACAGTGAGAAAAGCTGTCTTTGAAGGACTCTGTCCAAGATAACTACAGAGTTACTGCAGTGATTTTTAAAAATCTTACTACCATTTGAATATTCATTATATCTGCAGCAGTATATCCCCTGAAAGTACCTAATTCGGTTTTCTTTTCAGGTAGCTGTCTGGGATAGATATTAAACAGAAGCAGCAGCTTGTTTTTATATGTGTGTGATAAGTTTTTATATGTGTGTAACAAGTGCTCCTAGATCCTGTTTTCCAGATGTTATGAAGTAGAAATCAAAGGATTTGCTTTGCAGGGATTAAATAATATCAACATACTTTGAAATCTTTGAGATGTACATGTTGTTTGTACATCATACACTCAGAAATAGAGGCAGACTTTAAAAACACAATAATTTAACATCTTTGTTTTATCTCTGATTTGTAATGTTCATTATTATTTTCACTTTTGAGTAGCATTTCTTCATCTTGCTTATTTCTAATTTTGTCTGTGTACTGAAATATAGGTATATATTATTCAAGTAGATTAAGAATTTCAAAGGTGTTTATATTTAGATATATTCATACATTGAATTGACTTGATAAGATTTGGAAGTACTGTGCTCATCAAATTATGGAGCCAGAAATTTGATAGATAGCAAATATATTTCCGGTTAGATATTTTATAGACACTTTGAAAAATTAGATGTTTGTACTTTTATTACCACACATTCTTCTCCATTTAGTAGTAGAATTTTCAAAATGAAGATTGTTTATCATAGATTAAAATGCTTTTCTAAATTTTAAAATTTCATTTACTTTATCCTTTTATCTCTGAAACATATAGCTGCTTTCCTAATTCAATTCCTTTTGCAAGGAAACATCTATGCAGGTTTTTTTATTATATAAAAATAGTAAATGACAAAAGATCCCAGGGTAATAACCATTAATAGAAATGAACCTCATTTTGTATTTTATAATGTAGTAATAGCTGAACATATACAGTAAACCAAGCAAATTCAGATTATACATTTTTGGTTTATGCTTTTTGAAATTAATAATAATTAACAGTTATTGTCAAGACTTACAGAGAATACTGAACTAGGAGTCAAAATATTTAATTCCAACTATATAATTGTTGTAAAATGAGTAACTTTTCCTAACTTTCATTTCTTCTTTTGTAAAACAATACCTATCCCTTTGGTGATTTTAAAAGTTGTGTGTAAAACCTTTAGTATAGTGTCTATTACATGAGGAATTTGGTAATTATTGCTAACATTTTACCTGTAAGCCTGTACTACTGCTATTTATAGCTTATCTTTCTTTTACTTCACTTTTTTTTTGTACCAGGAATTGAATTCAAGACCCTGTGCTTGGCAATAGTCAGGCATTTTGCCACTGAGCTATATCCCTGGCCCTCCCTTTCTGTCTTATTCTTCTTTTCTTCTCATCTTTTTCAAGGATTCTTTGTAGATGTTGTTTCTTTTCATATTATCCTCTATCATATTATCTCTTCATATTATCGTTCATATTAACCAAAATTTTCTTCTCTATACTAAAATGGCCAGTGTATATAATTATTAGTGAAACATTAAACTCTACAATAAGCAGGAGTAAACATTATACAGATATAGTAGATCTGGGATTTTTCAAATATTAATTTTTTAAATAGCTGTTTTTTTATGGCTTAACATAAAATATTCTGTAGTAACAAAACTGTCCACTGATAATAGCAAGGAAACTGACATTACTATCTGAATAAGGTCAGAAAATCTTGAAAATTCTTTAGGTAGAATCAATGAATGATACTGTGTCTTAGAAAAAATTGGGAAAGTAATTAAATTTCTTAATTTGAGAATTTTGCATTCCCAATTTCTAGTATGAAAAGCTCAAGTCCATTTTTCAGATAAAAAAATAACTTTTTTCTGTGTATCCTTGAATGTATTCCTTGATGTAGAGAAGCGTGTTAGGGTCATTTCCATTTCAGCTCTACCTTTTCAAAGCGTAGGAGCCCTGTGAAGAGAAAGACTAAGAGCTGCATTTTTGTTCTTCAGTTTCTGATTGTGATTTTGAAGCCAGCAGCTGTAGCTGGTTTGAAGCAGTCATTGGTGACCATTTTGACTGGATATGGAGTTCCTCAAGTGATCTTGGTGCTGATTTTGAGTATCAGGCCCCTCCTATGGATCATACCCACAACTCACCTTCAGGTAGGAAATAAGTGAGACTTTCCTTCTTTCTGTTTACTCTTCTTTTAGGGCATAGATGAAAGGAGAAGCAGTTCAAGCAGTGGGTCATTTGAATATCACCCATTATGTTTATGTCATTTGCATGAAATGATTCCTTTATGAGTGGAACAGATAGACAATAGATACATTTTTGGCTGAATGAACTGAGATCCTTGATTGCTTTTGGAATCACTTAAAATTACATATATATAGTAATTCAGTATTTGTGAAAGAAAATTTGACTAATAGCTACTCTTACTGGTTTTTAAAAAATGGCTATATCATTTTAATTTTAGTTGCATGTGAAACTTAGTATAGGATTAAGAGACAGATTTATTGTAGAATTCAGGATGTTTACTAATGTTTTGTTTTTGTATCTGAATAGGACATTTTATGTTCATTATGAAGAATAGTAGCAACTTGTTCCAAGTTGCTAAACTGCAGAGTCCAACCTTCAGTCAAACAGGACCTGGTTGTACACTTTATTTCTGGTAAATATTAAAGGCAATAGTCAATCATCCTAGTAGTCCAGTAGTTGCAGACATACTCCTGCATTTGTTAGCTGTTCTGGTTTTAAACCCTGGCTTTAATTTTAAAGTAGTCATTGTATTATAGTAGCAATGTGCATTTAATATAGGAGCATATTATTATTATTATTGTCATTTTATTATCATTGATAGTGGTCATAATGGGGCTTAAACCCAGGGCCTTTGCACTGAGGTATAACTCCTTTAAAATTCTGTTTGTTTGTTTGTTTGTTTTGAGACAGAGTCTCACTAACTTGCTAAATTTCCTAGGCTGGGCTTGAACTTGCAATCCTTCTACCTCAGCATCCCTGATTGCTGGAATTACAGACATGCACCCTACGCCTGACTAGCTGTTTTCTCTCTTAAGATGAAAGGAACTCTTCCTCTCTGAGTCAGTGGTATTTAGCAGTGACATTTGCACGGTTTTGTAGGAGCTCCTTGGGAAACGGTTCCACCTTAGCAGATAAACTCTTGCAAACATGCAGCTGCAGTTATTGTAAGAAAGCTGCTAAGAAAGAAACGTGCTGGTTTGATAGCTATTAACAGGCTTTTGGCACAATGCAGTGTCCCACAAATTGTTTCCAT
Source organism: Dolichotis patagonum (assembly GCA_004027295.1). Lineage (NCBI taxonomy): Eukaryota > Metazoa > Chordata > Mammalia > Rodentia > Caviidae > Dolichotis > Dolichotis patagonum. The sequence continues at coordinate 3,849 of PVJX010043852.1, forward strand.
TGCTTGTGTTTGCTTTTTGCAGGTTTTATAACTATGGCCTGTCTGTGGGAGCAGCTAAACTAGAGCTCCACATGGAAAACTCCAAGGACTCAACCGTCCTCTGGAGGGTGTTGTACAACCAAGGCAACCACTGGTCAGAGGCAGCCATCCAGCTAGGGCGCCTCACCCAGCCCTTCTATTTGTCGCTAGATAAAGTCAGTTGGGGTCTTTATGATGGGGTGTCAGCTATTGATGACATCAGATTTGAAAACTGCACTCTTCCTCTTCCTGCTGAGAGCTGCGAATCACCAGATTATTTTTGGTGTGGTCACACCAAGGCCTGCGTGGAAAAGGCTCAGTTATGTGATCTTGTGGATGATTGTGGTGATCGGACTGATGAGGCTGACTGTGGTAAGGTTTTTATTTCCTGTTACTTGTTTTTAAGCTTATTTATTTTATGAGTGAGGACTTTGTTTTTTTTTAGCTTAGCCAAACCAATGACATTAAAGCTTAGTCTAAAGTTGGTAAAGATTGTATTATTTAATTCATCAGGGACATCAGTATTTACTAATCAGATTTACTAGCAAGATACTAGGAATACAGTGGTAAATGAAATTACAAAGTGTCTCCTTTCATGGAGTTTGCAGTCTATTTGAAGGATAGATAGTCAAGTGTTTAACAAAGAAAGATAAAATGGTAGCTTTGACCAAGGCTATGAATAAGCATGCTATGACTTTATATAATAATGGCATTAGACTTTCTAGAGATTGATGACTTTTCTGAGATTTGCAAAATAGTAAGGGAAAACATACATGCTCAAAAACCCAACTGTGTTACTACAAGGTGCATAAATGATAGTTGGTGTCCCTGGAGTGAGGCAACGAAAGGAAGTATAGAGATGGAGATGTGGAGATGGCTAGGTCTGAGGATCTTTGGAGCTTGTACCAAAGAAGTATTTCATATTTGAAAGGTATATTATCACACATTTGGAAAGTTGAAAAATGTGCCTGTGGATATGGATTAGAGGAGAGTTGATTCGGGAGACCCATTAGGGAATTGGCTGTGCCCCAAAGGAGAGATGGAACATATGTAAAGTGTCATTTAAGTTTTGGTTCTACAGAGCAAAGAGTATAGTCTAAAAATTTAGTCCGAGTTTCTGGTTTAAATTAACAAAACCTTGTGATGTCTGATTGCAATGGATCTTACAGTAGGGTGAATTGAGTTCTAAGAGCATTTAGTGCACTTCTAAAAATGAATCAGAAGAAAATAGTTTTTCAGTTACAAAAAAAAATTCTGTTATAAAAGAAAAGTTTGCTTCTCTCCTGGAACTCAGGCTCCTTGTCCATAAATTGGAATAATTATTAAATTCCAGGTTATATATTTATTAGATCAGGAAGTTAATTGTAAACCCAAGAGCTACTTACATAGTACATAGGAAACATTAAGGAAGTTTCACGTAAATCATTGTAGAAAGCTATGCATGGGCATTCCTTTGCATATGTAAGTATATATTAGCAAAGACATATTAAAGTTAAGCATGTTAGAGTCAGATTTACCATATACCTCATGAAATCTGAACAATTTTTATTTGAGTGGATGCAATTAAAATTGATGATTTTGACAATAACCATTTTAAGAAGTATATCTCGTCTGACAACTAACTTATGTTTGCAAATTTGGGAAATCTTTTCATCTTTTTCAAGTTTTTAAAATCCTACTTATAAAAAGTGTTTATGTGCTCCTAAGAATAGGAAAATTATCCTTCAAACTTCCCCAGTATTAGTAGAATAGAAGAAACGGAGTTGCAACTGTAATAGCATAATGCTTTTTATGATTGTGTATTAGTAGCAAGTAATAGTGGTACCACAATATCACTTTTTATCACAGCTTTCCATTGCAAGATACTGTTAATACCATAGTATACATTAGGCATTCAGAAGCCCTTGGAATATTTTCTAAAATATCTGTAGTGATGCGGTCTTTCATTGAAAGGTGGAGCTCCATATATTCCCTTTGGAGATGAAGATGGAGTGTGCAGTCAGTAGGAAGACAGGCACTGTAAAATCTGTTGGCTTTAGTGCCAGGTTTATGTCAAAATTACAGCAGCTTGACATTCTCCTTCTGCTCTACAGCCAAACACTGACACCTGGAGAGTACACTGTGTGTCCCCAGTTCACGTCACAGCTGGGCTTGATTAGTTGCAAGAGCGGAAATATCAAGTGAAAGCTCGTCTCCCATTTGACATTTACTCACTCGCTTCCCTTCATTAGGTCTAAGCTCCTGTTCTGTGGTTTTCAGAGACAGATGATTTGTTCTTGCCTGGCTGCATTTATTCACATATGCTTTTATTTATTGTTTCAGGGTGTTTGTCCACCTTTGGCACCAAATACCTTTTCTAAGATGAATAGCTAAAGGACAGCTGACATTTACTGTTTTAAAATATTATATAAATGAAACTAAAGTGTTCAACTACCTGTGAATTCTAAATCCTATCCCCTCGGCTCAGATATTGCTAATGTATTTTTTATCCCATTTATTCTAAAGCAAATACCTGATGCCCACAAAATCTTCATGTTTCATAAGTGGGAAATATTACTATGTTACCCTAGAAATAGAATATTTAATTGCTAAGGGGCTTGTCAGTTCTGAGTTGGAATTACCTACAGACTGAAGAGAGAAGTTCAAAAGCACTAGCTATAATGAGCTACAATCCTGAGAAGAAAAAACTACCATCCATAAGACACAGGAGCCAACAGTATGTGTAATATAACACTACAGATAAACAAATGGAGGAAGGAGAGGGTTTTAGGATACATAGAGAAGATGGCACCTAATAAAGGGCAGGGTGAATGGGGATGAACCAGAATACAGTTTAACTTTGGAAAGAGTTTTACATTTGTGTTTAAATGAGAGTATGCTAAAGGATTTGAATTGTCATTCCAGTACCAGAATGTAAAGATGGTTGGGATGGGGGCAGGATGCCAAAACAGTTGCTTTTAGGGTGAGATTGTGAAAACACCTACATCATAATTATCTTGTATAATTAATAGAAATGTAGTTTCTGGGTTTCACTCTGTATCTAATAAACTATATTGTAATTTTTTTAGGTGTTTAACATGAAATAATTAATTTCACCACAAGCTGCAGGTGAATCTTAAATATTGAGACCTTATCAGAATTTGAGTGTTCTCAGCTCATTAGAATCCTTAAGGGATTCTAAACAATCCTGTACATGGCTTTACTCTTTGGACCAATGAAATGAATTACTTAGGAGGTGAATTCTGGCCTTTGATATTTATCTGTTTGTTTTTTAATTATCCCTGGTGATTGGAACATTTAGTTAAGGTTGAGATGTACTGAACTAGAAATTTGTCATAATGAACCAGCCATGAAGTTATAGTCATTTGTCTGAAGTTGTGCTAGTAGAAGTGGAGAAAGTATATATAAAAAAATTAGGGAATAATAGCCAAAGCAATTCTTAGGCCACAAAATATTATTATTTAGTAAATTATCTGGGATTTATTCACTCTTTTAAAAATTGTACTTTAGAGCAGGCATGGTAGTGCAATCCTGTAATCCCAGCACTCTAGAAGGCTGAGAATCATAAGTTTGACCCAAGTCTGGACAATTTAGCTACTTGGTGAGATACTTTCTCTAAAAAAGGGTTAGGTAGAATGAGGTAGTACCTCAGTATGAAGACTCTAGGTTCAAGCATCAGAACCACAAAAACATACCCAAAAGAGCAAACTAAAACCAAAATTGTGATGTTGCCTCTATGTAAATTAAAAAGACAACTTGACAGGAGCAGAATATCAGTTATTAGCCTTACTGATTTTTATTTTTTGTGTTTAATAAATTTTTCTGTCATTTGTTGGTGGTTTTAGAACCTGAACTACAATGTAACTTTGAAAAAGGAATTTGTAACTGGGAACAAGACAAAGAAGATATCTTTGATTGGACCAGGATCCAGGGTCCAACTTCAACAATTAATACAGGGCCAATGAAGGATCATACTTTGGGCACGGCACAAGGTCACTATCTCTACATAGAATCTTCAGAGCCACAGGTTTTCCAAAACAGTGCTGTGCTACTTAGCCCCATCTTCAATGCCACTGATGCCAAAGACTGCATCTTCCGCCTTTACTATCACATGTTCGGAAAGCACATTTACAGGCTGGCTATCTACCAACGAGTCTGGAGTAACTCAAGAGGGAAGCTACTCTGGGAGATATTTGGAAATCAGGGCAACAGATGGATGAGGAAACTCCTCAGCATTTCCAGCAGGCAGCCCTTTCAGGTATGGATAATGGGTTTCATAATGTGTTTTTGAAATGGAACAGAATATCTAAGCAGTGTGAAAGATCACTGTATTCTTGAATTAAAAGCCAGTGGAATTTGATCAGAGTTACTGTGACACACATTTATCATTTAATTAAGGTTGTACCAAAGCTGTTTGAGTTGCCTTGCTCCTTGACTACCTGCAATAATGTATGATTAGAATCTCTAAAGATGAACACATGGCATCGGAAACAGCTTCAGATTCCTTCAATTTTAAGTAATTGTTCTAGTGAAATAAAAAATCTGGGAGAAGAAACGAGTTTGGCACAATCTCCGAGGTTCTGCCTGGACCCATAAATCTTAATTTTGAATAGTTCATTTGACACTTTGACTTTCTATAGATGAGCATGTGACTTTTAGGCAGGATGCATGCTCTGTTCAAAAATCATGCAGCCTCTCTGAGGGTGAGTTCAAATTTAAGTACAGATCTCTTTAATTCTGATGCAGTGTGCTTTACTCTCAATCTCACCTGATTTCTTAAAGTCAGACTTGCATAGCAAGTTAAAATGTGTATGTGGCTTTTATAATTTTGCAAAGGATAGATGTATGCACTGTCTTTGATTCTTTCAGCAACTCCCTGAAATGGGTAAGTCAGATATACTTTTTTAATTATCATACTTTGAAGATATATAGAAAAATATCTCAGAGAGGTTGTTATTTTTCCTTGGCCAAATAATTCATGAGTAGCAAAATTAGGGCTTAGACTAGAATTCACAGTTTCTAAATTATTGTCAGTCATTGCCTTTCTTCATCCAGGATACAACATGAAAGGCCTGAATATTTGTTCTTATTTGTTCAAATAAAAATTGTACTAGGGGAAATTTCTTACCTACTTCTGGTTTCATTTACCAAAATTTAAATCGTTGGCTCTATCTAAATCTAATTAATAGTTTCATAGCCAGTACTTTAACTCTGGATCAACTTTGGAGACCTAATGATCACAGATATATTTTGTATATGACTCAGTACAACCTTCTCACCAATTTTGATATGATCTTTACTGGAACATAATTGATATAAAAAACTATATATATAGTGAAAGTTGTGAAACCATCACCACAATCAAGATAATGAAAAAAAGAATTTTCCTTTAAAAGATTCTCTATTCCCTTTTATAATACACCCATCTAGTCCTTCTTTCTTAGTATCAAACTGCTTTCTATACCATGCATTAACTTATATATGCTAAAATTTTGTATAAAATTTTGCTTTATATGGTGCAAAGTATATACCATATACTCATTTATTGGCCTGTATTGTCTCAGTCAGCAGATCTATTTTAAGATTCATCATGTCATTCATTTGGGTAAAAGATAGTTTTATCTAGTAGCTTACTTACTTGTAGACTATTTCAATATTGTGCTATTATGAATGAATCTGCCGTGAACAGTTGTATATGCATATTTCTGTGAACATCCATTAATATTTCTCTTGGATGAATAACTGAAATATAATGGTTGGATCATATGGTAGAAATAAGTAATACTTTAAGAGATCCTTAACCTGTCTTCTAAAGTTTCCCATATTTCATTCCTATCAGTAGTGTATAACAGTTTTAGTTTCTCCACATCCAAGCTTGAGTTTATTATCATACTTCTTAGTTTTAGCCCTTCTGAAATAGATAATTACATATAATTCTGGTTTTCATTTGCATTGCCCCAGCACTAATTATGTTGAACTCATTTTCAAGTGTTTATTTGCCAAATATCTACTATGAAATGTCTATTCAAGTCTTTCACTCAATAAATTTTTAAATTAGCTTATTATTGATTTTATTTTTTTATTTTAATATTTTAGCTGTTTTATATATTCTAGATGGAAGTTGTTAATTAGATATGTGAATTTGGATACTGTTATGGTTTATGTCTGGATGTCCCTCCAAAGTCTCATGCAGTCATGAGAACAGGCTTGTAGAGTTTGTGATTGATTTATGGTTCAATGCTGGGATTATGGGTGTGAGTGCTACACCCACTCCAGAGTGGGTAGTCTACACACAATGTAAGAGACAGAAAGAGTCTTCTGTCCATGCTCCTCCTTTTTTCTTGTTGCTTTTCCTGTTGTCATGGTTTATGTCAGTGGCCCCCAGGCCTCATGTATTTGCATTGTACATTTGTGACTGGCTCACTGTCTAGTGCTTGGATTGATGGTGTCAGTGTTACACCCTCCTAGGGGGTGGAGCCAGGATGTGATGTAATGACAGGAAGTAGGTGTGTCTCTCTCTTTTGCTGGTTTCTGCCGTGCTGTTTGCAGCTGCCATAAACTGCGGCCCCGCCATGCCACCCTGCCTTGGAGCCAACTGAGTATGGACTGAAACCTCCAAAAACTGTAAGAAATAAACCTTTCCTTTCCCAACTTTGGGCATCAGGTATTTTGTCTCAGTGATGAGTAAAAAGTAACTAAGACATCTGTCTTCTGCCATCATGAATTGTTGCCCTTGTGCCATACCACTGCCTTAGAGCCAGATGAATATAGACTGAAACCTCTACAAACTGAGATAAATAAATCTTTACTTTTTTTTTTTTTTTTTTTTTTGGTACTGGGGATGGAACTCATGACCTCATGCTTACCAGACAAGTGCTTGAGCTGCTGAGCTAAATCCCTGGCCCAACCTTTCCCTCTTTAATTTTGGGCATCTGGTATTTTTACTCAGCAGTGAGAGAAAAGTAACCAAGATGGATACTTTCTTCTATTCTGCATTTTTGTGCACTAGTACTAAGTGCAGTATTTGTGATCCAGTTATATAGTGTTATTGAATGGCTGATTGAATGAATAGCTGAATTCATATTTACTCAGTCAAAACCCAGACCTATTGTTTGCAGTTTATTCTTTGTACTTAATGTTATTTTTCTATTATATGTTCATTATAGTTTTTAGTGATCTGAAACTGGCATTGAGCCTATTTATTAAATCACATGAATAGTGATTGGCTTACATGAAGAAGTGACTTTAACAATTTTACTTTTTATTTCACTTTTGATAACTGAAAAATATAGTGGCTTTTTGTATTAAGATTATTATTGCATACATTTTATGTGAAACACAACAGAATTTCACCTAATACTCATCTGTTGTGGTAGATGAATATCAGTTTGGATTTGCACTGAAGTAAAATTTTAGCTAGATGTTAAATATGTAAAACTATGCCTTTTTGTTTTCTTGTGAATATGCTACTGGGTTCATATAAATTATTTAAATATTTGGAAAATATAGATTGTTATATTTATTAGTTTTAGTTCTATAAAACTTCAGAATTTCTGTAGCACATTTTAAATCCCATGGAGTATTTGACATTAATATGTACATAGTTGATTTTACAAGACATGGTAGTCTTTATTGCCATTATAATTTGTATTCCAGATCAAAGCTCATTCATAGCCTTAGAAAATTTATAATCCCAACAGGGTTATTTGAGCTGATCTGTTCATTCTAATGGTAAATAAATTAAGGTCCAGATACTGTTTTCTTTAATGTCTTGGAGGTATTTAAGAACAGAAAGTAGATTTTGGATTATTAGTGTCACCTCTGTGGTGTTGACACTGTACTATCTTGGTCCACACTATTCATAGAATTAAACATACTTATGCATTATATTAGAAACAAAATATTGAGAAGCTATTACACTGAAAAATGTCACAGTATTATCTTGAATATTTTGGTATTCAAATCAGAAGTGTAGGAACTCAGCCAGTAATTCTGGTGTGTCTTAACTAACCCATCTTTCCATTAAGATTACAAGCTTGTAATTACTCATTTTGAATATCTAAAAAGATTCTCATATATCCCAGAAGATGGTTTATTTGTTTCAAAATACTAATTTTCAAGATATCTGAATCTCATGAAATATATTTCTCATAATTTTATATTTTGTAAAATATCTTCAGATTTTTCTGAGGCAGAACATGGCTCATAAAATAAGAACTGTATGAAAAAGAATAATGGCATCTCTACATGTAACGTGTAACATTAAGATCCCAGTGCTTTTAGAAATGTGGTTGTGATGGATGAATCATTCATACTAATTATATAACACACTACTAATAGTAATAATATTTTGTGCAGCATTATTAAATGAAATGTTGAGCTTAATGAAATCTTATAGAATACTGCAGAGATATAATTTACGCACAGACACTATCGATGGTATCAACATAATGTTGCCTTTTCCAAGAAATGTTTTCCTTAGATATTTCTATTTTCAGCTGATGTATTTTGGAAGTATAGATCTGAGAGAGAGAATGTCTGTAGACCTATGATCCCACATGCTAACATTGTGGGATATTTTTGTATGTCAGAAACAAATGTTCTGTTTTTTCCAGAACACTACTACCAGAAAAATGTAACTGACTCTATGATTAGAACTCAAAGTTTAGGCCACAGTACTGTACTTGTTATGATTCTTTGATTAGCAGCTTTAACAATTTAAAATGTAGGCAATTAATTTACTTTTGATTTTGATAGAACTGTCATTACTTTAAATTGGTAGTAACAAATGCATACCATAAGGCTTGTTTCATTTTCAAGAGTTATGTAGAATTTCTTAGAGCTTACAGATAATTCCTTTTCTCAGAATGATTTTTAAATAGTAGATATCTTACTTCCTCCTGTTTCTGAGGCAGCATGACATTTCTATGGAAAATTAAATCAGCAAAGCAACTTGCTGTAGAACATATCCTATATGAAGGGCTTAGGGAGCCACTTGTCAACACGAAAAGGCATTTGAGTCACATTTAATTGAAGAAGCTGTTGAATGACAATAAAAAAGAAGGGATATTTTGCCACAACTCTTGTGAAGGCTCTCAAATTATAACTTCCAAAGATATTTAAATTCATGTACAGAGCATACTACTGACTTTTTGAAAGGGAATTTTGTAGCAGTTAAATTCCTTATTATATCTGGTCTCACTTACATGTCACATTTTAACTTAAACAGTAGTCTATATGGAATGTAGCTCAGTGCTAGAAAGCTTGACTAGCAGGCCTTAATACGTGAAAATGGCTATTACACAAGCATCTACTATATGACATTTTTACCTGCCATTTATTATGTTTTCTTACAAATCAGAGTCACAAAGTGTTCCATTTAACATTGTTTAACTCTAAATTTAGCTCAAACACTTGCTCACCAATGATTTAACCCACTTGGTACTGCTAGTATCGAGAATCTATTACTTCACATGGTTTTCTACCCTACCTCTGGATACACTGGCAGAAAATATTTTCTTACACAGAATTGGAGTATTTCTCCCTGTTGTCTTTTTTTTTTGTGGGACTGATTTTCTTGGCATGCAGTTAGTACTTAC
>PVJX010043853.1:0-13453 GCA_004027295.1 Dolichotis patagonum
GCACAGGCGAAGAGAGGAGCCGCAAGGAGGAGCAGGAGGTCACAATTCCTCCTCTTCTTCTTCTTTCTTTTTTTCTACCAGGTCTCCCTATGCAGTTCAGGCTGGCCTTGAACTCGCGGCGATCCTCCTGCCTCAGTCTCCCAGCGCCACCACACCAGGCTCTCCTGGCAAGCATTAGAAGCTGTTTTGGAAAGGCTTCCAAGGGTGTTGAGGAGCTCAAGAGTGCCGCCTCCTGGTGACAGCATGAAGTGCCACCTCTAAAGGAACAGAATCTCCCGACAAATTGGACTTTCTGTGCCCCCCCCCTCCCGCCGTGCAGCGAGGCCTGTATCAGGACCCAGATGTCCCCTGCGTTACCGCCAGCACCCAGGCTGGCCACATTCGGGCCTGACACGGTGCATCTGCTGGGGCCTGGGGAAGCCTTGGGGGGGGTAGCGGGCACGGGGAGGGGGTCGGTGTGGGGGGACAGCCTCCCGGAGCCCGAGGGGCTGAGCACGTGGGTGGGGAAGGAGGACAGCAGGAGCAGGAGACCATGGCAGGCCTGCGGTGTGAGCTCCTCTGCTGTGCTGCCCACAGCTGCCCGCCCTGGTCAGCAATTCTCCTTACAGCAGCGCATTCCTGGTTAGTGCTCAGAAGAGAATTTTTAAGGAAAAAATTAAAAACAGACAAAAATCCATAACATCAACTAAATGCTGAAAAGAATCATAAAAATAAATATAAGACGGCTGGGTATGGTGGCACACACCTGCAATCTCAGCACTCTGGGACGCTGAGGCAGGAGGAGCACCCTGACCAGGCGGGTAACTTAGTGACTTAGCAAGACCTTGTCTCAAAAAAAAAAAAGCGTGTGTGTGTGTGTGTGTGTGTGTGACTGGGGCTATAGCGCAGTGCCCTGGGTTCGATTCCCAGTATTGAAACGTCAAAAGTACTCCTGCCCACTGCCTAGAGCGCCTGCTGAACAGACGGGTATCATAGTCACCAAGGCTGCATTGGATCCTTCCTGCCCTGAGGCAGCGTGTGGTGCTGCGCGAGCTCCGGTGCTGCCCCCCCACCCCCAGGTGACAGGGCCTCTACTCCTCTGGCCTGGAGGGCAGGCTCAGGAGGGCCAGCTGGGCAGGGCCTTGAGCCAGTGTGGCTTTGTGCTGGGTGACAGGTGTAGAGCTGGGGGTAGAAGCTGGTGGCTGGGGTCCCGGGCTCGAAGACCAGTGTTGGTTTCTGGGGTGGATTTTGCAGGAGGGGCCTGTGGGCTTGGAGTACAACTCTGGGCATGGAGTGGCCAGGCCCGGGCTGACGCAGTGGGGGATGAGGCCACAGGCTAAGGTCTCTGGTGAGGTCCCTTGGGGTGCAGTGAACCATGGTAGCAGGGGCCAGCTCAGGCTTCCTGAGAGACAGGCATGGACTTCGAGGAAGGGGCGGGCAGGGTGAGGTGGGTCTGGGGAGGCGATGGAGCAGAGGCAGGAGCGAGGGTGGGCGAAGGTGGCATGCCCATGGGAGCTCCCGACGGGCTGCTGGGTGGAACGGCACATGTGGGCACAGCTGGCGAGCACAGCAGGAGTGGGCAAGTGCTGCCATCAGGGCGCTTCTGCTGTGGAGAGTGGGTTTGCCCCGCCCCACAGTCCTGTCCCGAAGCCTTCCGAGGATGTGTCATGTGTCGGGGGCTCCTGTGGCTTCCGGTCCGCTTCACATGCTCGCTGTGAAGTGCCAGCATCCCCCACTGCTGAGCACGCCTCCCCATTGCAGGGGCTCAGGGTGGCACTGTGCGGGCTCCAGGGCTGCGGATCCCAGCCCTGGGCTGCGTTCCCGCAGAGCCACTGCCCTTGCAGCCGGAAGTGCTCCAGAGCAAACTGGAAACACAGCCCCTCCACACAGCCTGGTGGCCCTTCGGGGCCCTTGGCCCAGCCGGCTAAGGGCTCTGGGCTCCAACATCCTCACTTGTGTAGGGTTTTGGGCAGAGGGGTGTTTGGGGTCCCTTTCAGCTCTGACACCGAGCCCTGCAGGCCTGCCCCCCAACACGTCCTGCGGTTCTGCCGTCTGCCTCACCGCCACCCTGGCCAGCCTTCCCAGGGAGTGGAGAGGCTGCCCCTCTCCTTGTCCTCTGCCCCCCAGCCAGGCCTCTCGCCTGGACCCCGGTCTGCAGTGCTATCATTTTGTGCCCTGTGGAGGTCAAGTACTTCATGAAAGTCGCAGACGCCAGCTGCCCTCCAAGCCACATGCACATAGGGGCCAGGCCCAGGTCCCAGCTGCACTGTGCCCAGCCACCTCCACGCCCTGTGTCGTGGTGCACACAGGCTGGGAACGCACTGGTCTGGGCCAGCGAGGACACCTCCCTCACCTGATCGGAGCGTGGCCTTAGGGTGTCAGGTGCTCGTATACTTGGGTGCTCTCCGAGGCCTCTACCTCTGCGCCGGCCATGAAGCTGACCCGTCCATGACTCTGGTCAAAGCACGTCCACCTTGGTTGAACTGACACCTCATTTGTACGGGAAAGGCCAAGGGGCTGAGGGTCAGGGTGCCTAAGAAGCCCCTGCCCCTTCCCCACAGTGTTGTGTGTGGCTTGGCTTTCGTGTGGGTGGGGGGGCTCTGAGACTCAGTTTCTCTGAATCCTGAGACCCCAGAGATAGAACTCAGTGAGCAGCTGCTCACGTAAACGGTGACCTTAAGGCAGTAAGAGGCCGGGGAGCCTGAGGCAGGCCGGGCCAGGCCGCCTTGCCACTGCGTGGCCCTGACTTCCCTCCGCTCTTTTATCTTCTTCTCCTGATCTGGTCTCAGCCTCCTTCCCGGCACCCCTTGTCCCCGAGGTCCCTGTCACCTTTGCAGCTAGAGTCCCACACTTTACCCTCAGCACACACACACACGTGTACACACTCACATGCACTCTGATTGCACAGGGATGCGTGTGTCCCTTTGGGGAGCAGACAGTCCTCAAACTGGGGACTCTGAGGCTCACGGGACCCTACTGTAAAAGTGGGAGCAGCCCCAGGGCTCCTGGAGTGAGCCCCGCTCCCTGTGCATCCAGCAGTCTTGCCCTATGGACGACACAGCCCAGAGCGGTGACCCCGGGGTTGCCGGCAAGGGCAAGGGCTCGGCAAGCTCCTCCTCCTGGTGGACACGCAGCCTGGGGTGGGAAACATGGAGCACCCCACAGCTTCCCCAGCAGCTCCGCCTCGGCGCCAGCATCCCATTGGCCCACAGTCTAAGAGCTCAGGCTCATGTCCCGGGACGTGAAGTCAGGGAGCTTGTGGAACTCCACCAAGTCGCTGGCCACCTTGTGGACCGTCGTCCTGCCTGGTCAGAGGTGATGAGGTCTCGGCTGCCCATGAGGCTGTGGCGTTCCATGCTTCCGTGGAGGGAGGGAGCCCATGGTCCGGTCCACCTGTCTCACCACCTCCTTCCTCCTCGGGGACTTAGGGCCGGACCTGTGGCAGTGGAGTCTGGCTCCCTGAAGTAGAGGGGGACCAGAGCTGGGTCCCCTTGGTGCCCAGCTCAGCACGGTGTGAACATTTGCCCTCCACTCCTGCTCATCCTTCTAGCTGTGTCAGAGCCTTCCTCCCGGCTCCACCTCACAGTCTCCCCTGGTCAGGTGACATTGCCTCCAGGGGAGAAGAAGGAGCTGGTCGGCACCCCTGAGGGGCAGGGCGGGTTGAAGCCATGGGGCTGCCTGCCCGTTCTGTGCCCACGGCTGGTCCCCGCTCTGCTCCTCTCCTGCCGCTGGCCGTGAAGCTGTGTGTTTGCTAAAGGAGCCCTTTCTTCACGTCATTGGGCTGGAACCGATTTATGGAGGGGCTGATAAGCACCCCAAATTCTGGAGCACTGAGGGACGTGATTGATACAAAGTATCCCCCGATATGCCCTGTCCTCACCGCCCTTGTGGCTCTGGGTCCCTGTCTGGAGGCCAGGCTGCCCAGAGAACCCTCCCTCGTGACCGCAGCTGGCCTCCCCTGCTGGCCTCTTATCTGGGTGTGTGTCTGTCCAGCTGTCCACCTCTCCCCTCCAATCTCGCCTGGCCACCCATTTTCTCCTTCGCTGCTTCCTTTATGACTGTCTGTCCTTCCAGCCCTCTGTCCGAGAGCCCATCTTCCTGTCTGTTCCTGGCCCTTTTCCTGTGGCTGGAGCACCATGCAGTGCTGCGTTTGGCTTTCTGCCCCGGTGCCAGGGAAGGAGCCCTGGCCGCTGTGCAGGCATGAGTGAGGAGATAGGAGGGGCTGGCCTGAAATCTCCCCAGGACTTTGTTAACCGGAAGACTCCAGAGCATCCCAGATTGCTGGGGCTCCCGGCCTGACATGCCGGCCCACCACCTCAGTAGTTTGGCCCTCGAGAATTCAGCTGTCCAGCCCAGGAGGGCCATGGGGCAGGAGGGACGAAGCTGCTGCTGACTGTGTTGAGTTCAACTACCACGATCTTCTCTGAGTGACCCTCCCTCAGGACTGAAGGGCTCCCCTGGGGACAGCAGAGCAATGGCCTGTGATCTCGGGGCTCCTGAGAGGACCAGGCAGGGCTATGGCCATGGACTCAGCCAGTCCTCGGCCCTGAGCCCCTCCCTGTGGACCCTGGGGCTCTGGGCTTTCTTGGGTGGGGGCCTGAAGAGCAAATGACCCCTTGTCCATGTGGAGTCCCAGCCTAGATCCCTCCTCCTCTCCTTGGTCTGTTAGGGGCTCCTAGGAGGATGCAAACCAGACATGATGGTGGCCTGGGCCAGGGTGATGGCTGTAGGATGATGGGTGGGGATAGAGTTGCCGTGAATTCCGTAGGTTTTGATAAAAGAATTTGCTCCTGGATTTCATGGGGTCGGAGCGTAAAGGGGGGAATGCGTCACAATTTCAATTTTTTTTTTTTTTTTTTTGGATACAGGTTCTCTAAATGTAGTTCAGGCTGGCGTGGAATTTGCACTCACAGCAATCCTCTTGCCTTGGTTTCCCAACTGCTGGGATGGCAGATTTGCGCAACCATGCCCAGCTCAACAGTTTAAATCTTGGACTGCAAACCGGGCAAAAGCTGTCCCACTTTTCTTTCGACTTCGGTGCAGCAGACACAGTCGTGTGTGTTACCTCTGCACTTGTGTGACCTCACAGATGCTTCTGCTGAGGTCCAACCGAGGTCGTGTGGCCCAGGCACCACAAGGTGCAGATTGTGGGCCCCCTCCGTAGACCTATGGAAATACATTATCTGGGGAGAAGTCTGTGTTGGGCACCTGGCCTTGGTAATGATGTGTCCACTGAGGGTTGAGACCAGGTGATAGGCTGACCACCACCACTGAGGGAGTGGCGAGGCTGGGGTACAGGACCCCCAGAGAATGGGGCCCTCCTCTGGCAGGGTTCACCCCAGACCCCAATGCAGAGGTTACCTGTGTGGGGTGAGTGCACGTGGACCCATGTGCAGGAGGACTGCAGGCTGCTGGGGACCGGACACAGGTGCTGCATGATCACCAGCTTTGGAGAACCCAAGAAACTCCTGTGAGCCTCTAACATTCATACAGGACCTGCAGGACAGATTGATCCTGGGAAGCAAGGGACAGGCAGGAAGTAAAGGGGTACTCAGGGCTGGGAGGGGGCAGGATTACCCAGGAACCTATGGATTGTAGAAGGGTCTGGGTTTCATGCTGGGCAGATATGGCAAGTTGTCTATAGCATCTGCTCTTCATGACAAGATGGCTGCCAGAAGGAAGACTCCATTTTCCAGCATCCTGTGCAGCAAGGTTTGATCATGTGACCATGTCCTGGCCAATGGGATGTAAGCACAGAAATGTGACAATACCCAGGCTTTTGCCATGGAGTACTGCGTTGTTCTTCTTCTTTGATTCTTCCTTCTGTTGGTGCCTCCCGTGCCGAGGCTGCCAGGAGCTCCCTGGGGTGGCCGGGGTGCCTGAAGGGAAGTTGGTCTAGGGCTTCCTGAACAGCCTGACCCCCAACCAGCCCTGGGCAGCTTGGCTCCAGGCTCGTCTTGGGAGAGTTCAGCACAGCTCTGCTGTAGTTCCCTGCCCATCACGTGGGCTTGCTAACCCTCCCTGTGGGACCGTGTCCTGGCTGACAGCAGAATCCCAGGGCTGGGGGCATTGCTGGGTATAAGATGGGGTGGGACAGGCCGTGCTGCTGCCAGGTGGGAGCCGAGGTGCTGGTCCAGGTCTGGCTGAGTGGGGCAGGTTTGGAATGAGAGCGGGCCTCGGTGGCCGTTGCAGGTGCATGTGTCATTCCGCACTTTCTCATGCTGGCCCCATCCAGGTCGTGAACGCCGCATCCCGCTCATCCCCTCCTGCCTGCCTGGGGTTAGCATGCAAGTCTGCTCCTGATGTGCTGGGACCTCTCTGCCAGGCATGGGCCACTGGTCCCTTGCGCTGGCTCTACACTTCATTCACATTTGCACGGGAGCCCCTCAGTCCACTCTGAGGGCTTCTGCTCCCTTCCTGGTGTCAGAGTGTGCAATGGCCAGGGGGCCCTTTTCCTACAGACCAGGCTGGCTCAGGCCTGGATCTCACTGAAGCTGTGGGCTTGTAGGTGGACTCAGGAATACCCTCACCCTCCTAGTGGGTGAGGCAGAAAGTGGAGGTTATTCAGTGCATGGAGGAGCTCAGCTTGAACCCCCATTTAGTGCCCTCCTCCAACCACGTCTGTGTACCAGTTGACCAGCCTTGTTCGCTTAGAACACTACCGGGCTTTGGGGCTGCAGCCAGCCTTTTCCTTACAAAATAGTGCAGCGGTGGATGCCTTGCCATCCTTGACTTCTTTTCCTTCCTTTTCCTTTCCTCCCCTTCCTTTGCATCTACTTCCTTGGGGTGCAGGTCTTAGGGAGGGGCACTGATGAGTGATTCTGCGGTTGCTTGTTCCTGCCAGGGGACCAAGGTCCGATGAGAGACCATGTCCTGGAGCTGTCTGCGGTCAGCCTCTCCTGTGTCTCCCAGACCCGGAACTTGGCCTCTGTCCTTAGCTCATTGAGCGAGCATGGCAGGCATCTTGTGAGGTCGATTTAGCAAACATCCAGGGTTCCGTCTGATCACCACCCTGAGTCCGACCACATCCTTGCCCCATCCTTTGTTTCCATCTCTGATCTCCCTGTGGGGATCCTGTGAAGTGGTCTGGCAAGAGTCACGCTGGCCTTGACTTTTCCTCTGAGTACTTTTCCTTCTCCGCCCTGTTCCTCCGCTGGGTAGCACAGCTCGTCTTAGTCGGAGTCAGACGGAGCCCGATCGCTCTCCTCTGCTATAAAACCTTGGGTGCAAGGCCGCAGCAGAAAGAAGGGTTTGGGCAGCTGGTGGCGCCCCCAGCCCCTCGGCCTCTGGGCCCTGCTCTCCTTGAGTTTTATTTTCCTATGATTCCTGTTGGTGGCTTAGGAGGCTGTGGGGCTGGAGCAGCTGGGAGCCTTCCACACTGGCACCACCATGACCCCTCCAGGGCCTGGCTCTTTTCTGACGCAGGTGCCCCCTGCACCGGGGCCCAAAGTGTCACGGTTCATGGTTCTCGATGTAGTTAGTGGCTCTTGGTTTTGAGGTTGGTGACTTGCACTAACTTTTCCAGTGAACATTTGTCATCTATACTGGTCGCTCGGATGCTGGGTGTGTCCTGGTGCATGGCAGAGTCTGAGGTCTGGCCCCTGGTCAGGGCCTGGTGCCTTGGTCATGGCTGTGTCCCTAAGGACTGCTGGTGACCCATGTTTGTGCAGGGATCAGCAAGTGTTGTTGAATGAATAAATCAATTTAGAGGAAAAACTTACACCATTATTTATTGTTTGTTATACTTTCTGGTTAGGCAATTTTTTTTCAGCAATGCTGGTAACAGATCCCAGGATCTTTTATTTTACTGTACTGTGTTTTAGTTTTGAGACGGGGTCCCATAAACTTGCTAAGTTGCCCAGCCTGGGCATAAACTTGTGATTCTCCTGCCTCATTCCAAGGAAGTGCCACTAAACTGGTATGGGCAAAACTTACTTTTTCTTTTTCTTTTTTGAGATCAGGTCTTGTTATGTGGTCTAGTATGGTCCTGAACTCACCATTTGTTCATGCTGGTCTTGAACTTGAAGCAATTCTCCTGCCTCAGCTTCTCAAGTGCTAGAATAGTAGGTGTGTGCCACCTCACCCAGCTCCAGAACTTTTTTTTTAAATAGGGTTTTTAATTTGACAATAGTTTTACGTATCCTGAAAATCCTGAAAATTGCCATGACAGTACAGAGAGCCCTGACACATGCATGCAGGTGCCGAGGTATACATCTGTAATCCCAGCACTCTGGGACACTGAGACAGGAGGGTCACAAGCTTGCACTGGCAGCTTAGCCAATCAGCAAGGTCCTATGTCAAATAAAACTTTCAAAGAGGGGTGGGCATGGAGCATGGTGAGAAGGCCCCAGTTCAATCGCTAGTACCACACACGTGCACACAAACACGCACACACACACAGATCTCCAGTTGGGGCATCCTCGTCTGTGTCTCTCGCAGTGTGGCCATGTCCATGACCTGTGAGCTGCGCTGACGAGCTGGCACCAGCCCGAGTCCATACTTCACAGGTTGTTTCGTGTCTAACCCAGTCCTCCTTCTTGGGCTTGGGTCCTCAGGGAGGAAGGTAGCCCTGAGGGTCTCATCCCTCTGCAGTGGGTGTCCTGCCTCGCTGAGGGGATGGCACTCACTGTTTCTTTACAAAATTGTGAAGCAGAGGTTTCGCCCCCGCCTTATATATTTAGTCATTTCTTTGTGCACGACCCTTTGAATTACAACCCAGTGTTACTCACCATGTGACTTGAATTGTTCCTGCTTTGGACACCGGGAGCCCTTCCCATTGGCTCTCGTGTCCTTGCCACAGGTCCCACCGTGTACATGCTGTGCATGGTGTGTGTGTCCATGAATGCATGTGTCTGTGTCTATCTGATGTGTATGTGTGCAAATATGTGTGTATGTGTATGTGTGTGCATGACTGCATAGGTGTGCGTCTTGTGTGTAGGTGTGTACCCATCTGCATTGCTGGTGCGTGTGTGTGTGTGTGTGTGTATGTGTGTGTTGGACACCTCCACACTCTCTATCACTATGAGGTGCCCCAAGCTCACCACATGTTTCAGCCTGGGTCCTAGATTTAGGCCAGGTCAGATATGGGCTGCCCTGGTTTGTTAGTTTTTGTTTTTGTTTATTTGTTTGTTTGCTACTGGGGATTGAACCCTGGACCTTCACACTGAACTACATCCCCAGTCTTTTTAAAAAATTTTTATTCTGAGGCAAGGTCTTGTGAAGTTTACTAACTGGGCTTAAATGTGTGGTCCTGCTGCCTCGGCCTGGTAGATTGCTGGGATCATGGGAATGGACCACACGCCTTCCTGGGTTGTTGGAAATGCTGGCTGTCGTCGTCACCCTAGCCCAGCCATCCATTTTTTTTTGAGACAGGGTGGGTCTTGAATGTCACTCAGGCTGGTCTGAACTTGCTGCGTACTCAAACTCATGATCCTCCTGCCTCGGCCTCCAGAGTGCTGGGATAACAGACATGCACCACTATGCCTAGCCCTAGTTTGCTCTTTGGCGCTGAATGGACAGAAAAATTTAAAGTTATCGTCCCAGTTGTTCTTTCCATTAGGTTTTTTTTTCTTTTTTTTGAGCTAGGTCTTGTGTGTAGCCCAGGCTGAGCTGGAACTCACAATCCTGCCTCAGTCTCCTAAGTGCTGGGGTTATTAGTGCGCACCACCACACAGAGCTCCCCCGCTATTCTCTCCGATGGGCTCCCCAGCTCATTAGGAGGCTGAGCTCGGGCAGGCGGGGCTGTGTGAGCAGCTTGTCCCCAGGCAGAGGGCTGCTTGTTGAGGGCACTGTATAGGAAAGCACAGCCCTGGCTGCTTTTGTGGCCTAGGAGCACCTTGGCCCCTGCAAGACCTGATCCCAGAGGCCTCTTCCTGGGGACCAGGTAGCATCGACACCTGCACAGGTGGCGCTTGCCCCGTGCAGCCAGCTGTGCATGGGGTTCAGGTGCAGAGAGCCATCTCTAGGCCAGGACCGGCCAGCCTGGGTTGGGGCTGTGCTCTGCTGGTGTCCAGCTGACACACAGGGCATTTCCCCCACAAAGCCAGCTGTGCAAGGGACATCTGTCCTCATCACCTGCTGTGAATGGAGACATGTGTGTCCCTTGTGAGGCTGTGGGCAGCAGACCCTGGTGTGGCCCATTGCTGGTGTACAGTAGACATTGAGTAGCCATTGGAGGTGCCTTCTGCTGCAGCTCTGATGCCCACCGACTGTGGAGCAAGGCACTGGTGCCCTTGTGGGGTGCGTGGTGCACTTGGGCTGGGGGTACCAGGGAGTTCAGATGCCGGGGGGTTGTGCCCTCTGTTGAAGGAGTCTGGGAGCCCTGAGCCCACTCCTCTGACTCCCCGTGGGCCAGAGGTAGGTCTCCCGACTCCCAGTGCAGGCCATTTGTGGGGGTGACTCAGGGGTGTGGAAGGAAGAACAGCCTGGCTCTGTGTGCTGCCTGGCTGGAAGGTCCCATGCGCAGGACACGGGACACCGAAGAATTTCACTTGGGGACCTGCCCAGACAGACAGGCTTTAGGATGGCTCTGTCTGCCCTTTGTGTGTGTGTGTGGGCTTCCACAGCCCAGGGTGTGGGAGGCAGTGGGAGGCCACCAGGCCTGCATGCAGACTGTCACATAGGTTCTGGGGACTGCTGGCTCCCGTGTGACCACACTGTTGGAGAAGAAGGCGGAGGTCCAGATGCCTTCCCAAAGGTCCCAACACCCGCTGGCTTGTGGGAGTGGGTCCTCTCTCCTCTCTCCCAGAGTGACTGGTGGACCTCCACTTCTGCCGGCTCTCCAGGTCCTGTCCCTTCCCCGACTACCCCAGGTGGCCTGGCTGACCAGTGCCAGCCATTTTCTGGCTACCAGGTTCTGCCAACCTTCTCCAGGCAGAGCGTCAGTGGTGGGCTTCTCCCCCGTGCCAACCGCTGTTTCCTCATAGGACTTTGCAGGGTCTTTCTCTCGGAGCCTCCTGGCTTACAGAGGGTTAATATTTCACAGGATTGTGTGGGTCAGTTTTCCCTTCAGGGCAGGGGGCTGGAAGGCCCTCTCCCTCCCTGAGAGCCTTCTGGCCCCTGTCTTCTGCTGGTGTGTAGGAAGCTGTGGGTGGCCGTGGGGGCCTGGCCACTGGCGGCTGCTTTGCTCCAGACTCTGGCATGGGCTGGGGTCGGGGTGGGGAGATTCGGCTTGGGCGGGGCCTGCCAGGGGTGGTGCGGAGAGGTCTCATCTCAACACCTTCACACACCTGTAAAGCCCCTCACTCCAAATAAGCCCCCGCAACGTGTTCGGGGGTTAGGCTGTGGTCCCATCCTCGTGAGGGTCACCATTCCTCTCCCCGCTCTTCTTGGCTTGGGGAATGACCTTCTTCCTCCTCTCCAGAAACTTCTCTCACACCTAAAATTGCCGGGTGTAGGTCTTCGCTCTTTGGTGCCCATCACTACCCCACATTTGCGCCTGAGGCCCCTGTGGGCCGGGCATCTCCCCCATTTTGAGCCAGCTCAGCCTGTATCAGATCTACTCCCCCGGGACTGTCCCCCTGCTGGCCACCTGTCCGCCCTGCCTGTCTGTCTTGCATCCTGAAAGCCCTCTGTCACTCATCATGCTCTCTGGAGCCCAGAAGGGACACTGAGGGACACACCCGGCTGTCAGGGAGGCTGCAAGGCCAGGCCCTGTGCTGTGGGGTCAGGAGCACTGCCTCACCTGTGCCTATCTCCCTGTCCTCTTTTCCTCACACTCAGGGACGTAGGAAGGACACTTTTTCAAGAGCAGTTTTAGGGTTACAGTGAGGCTGAGTGGAAGGCACTGAGTTCCTACAGCCCTGGTCCCCACATGTGCATGGCCCCCCCTTCCTCAGTACCACATCCCCGCCAGAGTGCTGGGGACACTGCCTCAGCCCATCACTGTCTTGTGGGGTCCACGGGCTCCAGGGTCTTGTGGGGGCTGGATGTTCACTAGGCTTGGGCAAATATACAAAGGCTTGGGCCTCGAGATGTGGGACCCCAGAGAGTGGTCAGACTGCCCTCAGTGTCCTGTGGCGGGCACATTTACTCCCGTCCCTGTAGTTTGATCCACGGCCAGAGCTCCAGGACCACACTCGCTAGGCCGACTACATCTGAGGCAGGACAGAGGAAGTGTGGGTGCTGACAGGGATGGACAGGGCCCCCTGTGCACCCTCAGAGGGGGCGTCAGGTGCCGCAGGCATCAGGGTGGGGTGGGGCGCAGAATGACGGTGCCTCAAAAGGCCGAGCGGAATTTCCGAGGGATCCGGCACCAGCGCTTCTGAGTGCTTCACGGAGGAACCGGAAACGGTGTGTGAGGGGCGCCGTCACCCCCGAGTTCACAGTCTGGTCAGTCACAGCAGCTAAGTGCAGGACTGACCGTGTGTCCCAGCGTGGACAGCTGCACAGGCAAAGCGTCGGCTGTATACAACGCAGCTTGGGAAAGGAAGGAAATTCCTACCCCTGCTGCAGTGTGGGCCACCTGGCGGACACTGAGACTGTCACAAAAAGCAGATGCCACAGGGCTCCACTTACACCTGGCACCAGGAGAGTCGAACTCCTGGAGAGGGGTGTGGAACGGGGTTACCTGGGGCCTGGTGCTCAGAGAGGGTGGGTTTCAGTCTCTCAAGGTGGAAAGAGCCACAGAGATGGGTGTGGTGCTGGCTGTGGGATGGCGTAAGAAGTCACAAGCACAGACCTTGCTTTTCAGGGATGACGAGGGCGCCAGGGGCGACGTTGCCCTGCGGAATTCCAGTTCCTTCTTCGGAGTGGAGCAAACTCCCTGCACGTGGGAGGCCCCGGGTGGGGACTGCGAGGGACACAGGCAGGAGCGGGTTCCTGTCCTCTCGGTAGGGAGGGAGGGAGGCTCCTGAGCTGAGCCCCAGCAACAGAACCTCTGTTCCCCTCCTTTGAAGAAGGATGGAAAGGACTTAAAATTTTTAAACATAATTCGGAAGATAATTTAAAAGCAATTTACAATGGAAATGACAACAACGGATGAAAGAAACTGAAGCAGACACACAAAAAATGGAAGGGTATCCCGTGTTCCTGAGGTAGAGAAATCAGCACGCGAAAGTGTCCCATTTCCTAAAGCCATCTGTAGGATCAGCACGGCCCCTAGCAAAACACCAGTGTCTTTCCTCACAGAACCAGAGAAAACTACTACCCTGGCGCTTGTGTGGCCACGAAAAACCCCAGACGACGTGAACAGCAGCAGTGACCAGCGGGATGGACGCAGAGCCAGAGGCGATCGCGCGTGTGTGCTCAGTGTGTGCCAGGAGACGAGGGCAGTTTGGAGTGGCCGGTGCCCGGGGAGCTGGGTATCTACATGCAGAAGAATGGAACCAGACTCCTGCCTCTAAGCTGCTACAAAGATTAACCCAGACGGGATTAGACCTGTCAGACCCGAACCGTGGAACCATTGAGAGAAACAGGGTGAAGAGACAACGTGCACGGTGGCAGAAAAGGTTTGCAATCCACACCCGATGGGGGA
>PVJX010043854.1:0-13464 GCA_004027295.1 Dolichotis patagonum
GTTGTTTTTAAGGTGTCTTGCATCTACTGATCATTGACCACAGCCCTGTCCTGTAAATTTGATACTCTGTCTTTACATTGGTTGCTTCTGCTTCTCATACTTTCAATAGTATCTTTAATTTCCTGAATTTCTGTTTGTAATTTTGCAAAAATAAATTCCCATTCTTCTTTATAGGGGCACTTATAATTTTCATTTCTTTCTTTAGCTCCACTAGATGTTTATTAGTGTTTCCTCTAGAAGTTATGTTGATAACTTTTTTTATTAAGATCATTATCTGATTAGTTAAATCTTTCAATTTGCCAAGCACATTATTGAGCTGTATTACCCCCACTAATATATTCTTTCAGAACTTTCTGTTGTGTGGCTTATGATTTCTTCCCCTTTCACTATCCCTGAACCAGTTTTGGGGATCATTCTGTTTTTCTAATGTGAGCACTGATTGCAATGAATGTCCCTCTTAGGACTGCTTTCATTTTATCCCATATGTTCTGGTATATTGTATTGGCATTGTTGTTTTATTCCAGAAATTGTTTAATTTCTTCCTTCATTACTTTTGTGATCATTTGCATGTTCGGGGATGTACCACTAAATTTTCTTTGGTTTCTTTTGTGACTGATTTCTAGTTTCAATGCACAATAATCTGATAGTATGCATGGGGCAATTTTGATTCTTTTGCATTTATTTAAGTAGACTTTGTGAAGTAGTGTGTGATTGATTTTGGAGAATGTTCTTTATGCTGCAGAGAAAATCTATATTCTGTGTAGTAAGATAGAATACTCTGTAGGTATCCATTAAGTCCATTTGTTCAAGGGTGTAGTTCATCTCAGATATTCCTTTGCTGATTTTTTTTGTTCATTTGATCAGTGTCTCTTTGAGTGTGGAGTACTAGATAATCTAGTATGATTTTGTTGTTGTTGGTTTCTTATTTTATGTTGAGCAGTATTTGTTTCTTAAAATTAGGTGTGCCCATGCCTGGTGCATATATATTTATAATTATTATCTCTTCTTGTTGTATTGTTCCCTTTAATAATGTATAATGATCTTTTGTGACTCTTCTAGTGAGGTTAGGTTTGAAGTTTACTTTGTCTAAGAATAAGATCACTACTTCTCTTGTTTTCAGTGTCCTGGATGCATGACATATTCTCTTCTATCTTTTGATTTTTAGACTATTAATTTCTTTTTGGATTAAATGAGTTTCTTCAACACAACAGATTGCTGAATTTATTTTCTGATCTAGTCTGCCACTTTGTCTTTTTAAAGGGGAATTAAGGCCATTTACCTTGAGAATTACCGCTGAAATTTATTTTTTCCTATTATTGCATGTTTATGCTGATGATGCCTCCCCTACTTTTGTTTAACTGTTTGCCTTACTCAATGTTTTAGTCCACCTGATTTTTTAGATTTGCTGTCTTCATCATCCCTATCTAGGATATTCTTGAGTATTTTTTAGAGTGTCAGTTTGTTGTTCATCTATCTTTTAGGATGATTTTTGTTGTGAAATGTCCTTATTTCTCCAACAAGTATGAAAGACAGTTTTGCATAGTAGAAAATTGCCTGCTTTTAAGGTTTGAAATATGTTACTACAAGCACTCATGGTCTTTAAAGTTTGTACTGAGAAATCTACTGTAATCCTGATGGGTTTGACTTTTTATAGAGCTTTTTGCTTTTTGCTGACAGATTTTAAGATTCTATGTTTTTGTTGGACACCCAGGATTTTCACTAAAATGTGTCATTGGGAGCTTTTTTATTATTTTACTTAATTAGTGCTGTGTTTATCCAAAAATAAGACTTAACAAAAAATAATCAGTCTTTAAAACTAGAGATGAAAAATACCAGCTCCAGGATAGGAGTATAGCTCAGCAGCATAAGTGCCTACCTGGCAAGCACAAGGTCATGAGTTTGACCTCTGATACCAAAAAAGAAAAAAGCTACCACCCCCAGCCACCTTCCCAACATGCCATTACAGAGTATCCACTGAGCAAAAGAATCTTCTGCAAGACACTGGCCATCACCATGTGCATGTTTTCTGGCTAGGCCTTATTTCCAGGTAAATACAGAATTTTGTAGCTCTCACTTGTGTGTATGTTGAAGTCTCTTCTCTTGTTTGGAAATTTTTCCATTATATGCCCTATCACTATGTTGTAAGGAGAAAATTTCTCTTGTTTATAACAACTTCAACACAGCTGGGCACAAATCAATCATATACATTAAATTTTGTTGTGATGTTTTCACCCTTTTCCCAATACCCTTTACAATTTACATTGTATTAGGATGAGTGAAGTGTGGGATCATAGGAAAGATAAATAAATGCAAGGAGGTATGGCAATGGAAAGAGAGGAAGATAAGACATATGTCAAAAGGTAAAAAGAAAATAGGAACTCAGAGTCTGTAGGAGTTACTTTATAGCTGAGAAAGGACTGGTATAGAAAAGGTTTGAAAGAGTATTTGGTCAAGAAGATGTATGTAGATGAATGAGGATGAATTTAGAGGGTGGAGGAGACTGTGAGATTGGTAGTGTCTGTGAATATGTTTGCTATAGTTTTGTTTAGTTCCTCAAAGAGAAAGAGGAAGAGAGGGCTTAAAATAGGAGGAAAAGAAGAAAGCAGGTCAAGTAGAAAACCCTTGAATTTAAAGTATTGTAATCTTCAAGTACCAGTAAAGAAGAACCAAAAGAAAGAAGTGAGAAATATGAAAGCAGAGAATATAAAGAAAAAAGAAAGAACAGAAACAATGACAAGAACAAAATAGAATAACTCAAATCTCAAAAATTAGCAAGGTTACAGTAACTAAAATTGCCAAAATAATCACAAAATGAGAATATAAACCTTCACACAGTTGTTAAAGCAGTAACTCAGTTTTTCCACACAGCTCCATCTTCACTGATGTCACTGTCTGCTTCCCATTATCCACACAATTTCCTCCTGTTGCTGTTAAATGCTGCTATCCTAGGTTCTGATCCTTGTTATCTGTTTCAGCTCATTCCACCAAAACCACTAAAGTGCTCATTCTCTCTCCTGATTCCCTGGCATAGCTCTATTGCTGAGTTGTTTTCTGATTTTGTGGCAGGACTGAGGAATTTCTTCTGCCTTTCTCCATAGGTGTCTCTTTCCTCCATGGGAAAATACTGAAAGTTATGGGTAGGGTGCTGAATGTTCCTTGTACTTCACTCCCATTGTATGGGGGGGGTGAGAAAAAAACATCTTACAACTGTTACTTAAAAATTGTTTGTGTCCAGGGAATCTTCTGTCTCCTGATATATCAGCACCATCTGGCTATGAGGATGAGATCATTAGTGTGTGGCTTTGAAGTTCTACTTTATTCTGTTTTCAGTTTGATACCCAGGTTGGAGTTATCTAACATTACCACTCCCACTAGGGAAGATATTTTGGCTGTGGGATTACTTAATAATCAAGAATGTCTGAAGGGTTGGGCAGCTAGCTCCCTCACTCAGTCCAGTATTTTACCAATATAGTGTGAGTGCTGGATCTGGGTTGGGGGTTCAGGGGTAAGATGCTATATTCCAGGTATGGGCTTGTTTCCTCTTTTCCTCAATCTAAAATCTAAATCCTAAAATCTGGATTTTAGTACAGCTGAATTGTCTTATTTTTTGTTTATTATTTTTAAAATTGTCTGCATTGGAGAATAGTCTTTCTCCCCGTGTCTGTCTAATGTTCTTATGAGGCAAAAGATCTGATGGTAAGGGTATGGGTGAAATATATGTGGACTAGATATAGACCATGAGGCATTAAAATTAGAACCCAGAAACACTTTGTGATAGAGTTGGCATATGAAGAAAGCAAAGAGAGATACTTGCCTTATTCCATCTTTGTTCAGAGCTAAGAGTGGAGGCAAAATAAGAAGAATCTGAGGGAACTGGACTGTCTTAACCCCAGGTGGTTTCATACTTTTGTCACTGACATGATTAAGTTAAACAGTAAGGTTTTAGCTTAACATGTTCCTTGAAATATTTGGGAGATACACTAAAAAAATTCACTACTGTTTTTGAGAAATATGAATGTAACTAAATACACTGCATTTTTATTTAATAATCAGATTTCTTTGAGCAACAATAGAACTGCAATTAGAGACAAGGGTCTAAGTTATGATCATCTTTCTATAGGAAGGAATACCCTGTAAAACATAGCAGTTTCCCTTATGTGAGTTCATTGTACGATCCAAAGTGCCATTCTTAGAATCTGTACACTGCCTGCCCATTTTAGCCACTTCTCTTGTGACTGGGACACAATACTTCATACTTGCAATTTAAAAGAAGCAAGGCTAATTTTTGCTCATGTTTTAGAAGTTCAACTTTTGCATGGTCAGTGGCATGGTGGGTTGTAGGAAAACTGCTCATCTCATGACAGACAGGAAGCAGAAAATAAAGGGAGAAAGCAAGAATGGAGATGTGCCATACTGGATCACATCCACAGTAATCCACCTCTTCAAACAAACTCCTCATCCTCACAGTAAGTCAGCTATTACGGTTCCATAATCCATTCACCTTCCAAATATGTGAGACTTTGAGGGGCATTTTAGATCTAAACCATAACTCATTCTTATCTCAAAGTGATTATGGTAATTTCTATGTTTCACACGTTAGGGTTTGTGTCTGGATATCCCTCCAGTGCCTCATGTGGTCATGAGGAGGGGACTTTTCAGAGGTGACTGAATATAAAGTTTGTGATTGGTTCATTGCCTGGTGCTATGATTGGCGGTGTGAGTACTACACTCTCCCTAGGGTATGTATCCAGCATTCAATGCAAGGAAGAGAAAAACTTGTTCCCTCCTTTTTGGCCCTTGTAGCTTTTGGTATCTTCTGCAGCCCTGAACTGTTGCTGCTCAGCCATGCCACTCTGCCTTGGCATCAGCAGATTTTGGACTGAAACCTTTACAAACTGTGAGCTAAATTAATATCTCCTCCTTAAGTTTTGGTGTTGGGTATTTTGTCTCCACAATGAAAGAAAAGTAACCATGGTAACAGGACAGTTATTAATAATACAGGTAGCCTTCCTTTGCATGGTTTGATTGGAATAGTTTGGAATTTCTACACAATTGACATTTTAAGATGGTTGTGTGACTTTGTGACATATTTAAAGGAAAATTTCAATGAACATAAAATTATGCAGAAAATGATTCTCCATATTTCTATTACACTTATTTCAAAAACATTGGTTGACCTGAAGACCCATCCAATCATGACCCAGTAAAACTTCACTTTTCCATTAATGTAAACCTATTTTTAATTAAAAATTCTACTTGTACTTGTACTTATAACTTAAAAAAAAAGTCTTCCAGACTTTTTTCCAGACTTCTAATCTGGATTTATGGGGCAACTTTAGCCGGCAACTGGTTGGTATTCTCTAGCAGAGCTTTGATCTTGTGTTATGATAGAAGCATTGAAACTTTTTCAGTAGCAGTGCATAAGGAAGAGTATAAATCTTTGCCAGTCCCAAATCCATGCAGTTGTCATTCCATTCAAGATAACTTACTTGTTCATCAACTGTATATGATAATGAATGATACACAGCTTCAATTCCATCTATTCTTTTATCTGATACTACTATTCAATTAAATATTGTATGGGATGTGCCAACCATCATTTTCATAACCAAATAACTGACTTTGCTTGCTTGGCTGACTTTTAAATAGACCAATTAAGAGATCACAACAGTACCTGTCAGTTCCAATATGCCAAGGTTTCTGAAGACAATGACTTCTTTACCCAAATAATTATAAGGAAATTTTAAATAGAACCTGGCCTCACCCTGAAGGAATTCTAACTTACACTGCTGGGAATATTTACCAATATGGCTTCAGAGTAGACTAACATTACACAGCACATTTTTTAAAAAGACATATTTACTCAATGTCATGATCTGACTGTTACATTTAGCAATAAATAACCATGAATACAAAAAAAGGTCTAAATTAAAACCCTTTGTTGGAGATCCAAAATGTACAATAGACACTGTGAATAGTGAATATATATTAGTACCGTAAATAGTACTCATATATATGTATGAGTAAAGATAGTTATACAGGGGAGAGGAAGACACTCCAGTTCTGGGTCAGGCCTGGCTCCTGCCTCCCTCAGCCTGCTTCTTGTCAAGTGACACCAGGGGCACCGGGGGTGAACCTCAGGGTGGTGAGGGAGACCATGGATGTTCTGCTTGAGATCTCAAAACTTTGAATACTGGATTATATATGGAAACCTTGTCTATTTCTGTACAACTTTTTGAACAAGGCATTAATCCAAAACCTTTATTGTCAATCATTAAAGGAGCTTCACAAGGCTACTGAAGCACTAAAGGCTGCTGAAAATATGACAAGTTGACTTTTTGGAAAAATATTAATGAGATTTGTCAAGCTCTGCAAGAGGATTTAAAGACTGCATTGTAGTCAAGAATGTACAGTAAATTTACTGCATGCAGCAGTGTAGAAAAAACTTTCCTTTTAAAAAGAATTATAAAACCATAGCTTTATAAATCAACAGATTGTGGCTTACAAAGAGAACTATCAGATGTGTCTACATCGCATCTTAATCATTTTTTTAAATGGTCCTAATGCTTTGGTGTTGCTGTGTTAGCAGTGATGTATTCCTTACTTATAGCTCTGATACCTTTAATTTTCTAAGCAGTTTGTCTGGCAGCTGTGCACATCTGCTGTGCCTGGTTGAAGTACAGTGAAACCCATCAGCAGGGATGTGCTATAGTTATGACTTGTTGACATTTCCATTATAAACTTTAATTTTGAATTGTTTATGCATAACAAGTGTGGATTTATGTTGTGTTAGGCTGAAAGTTGACAGGATTTCAGCCACCACTTGTGAATTTTGATAGATTTCTTATGTATACCAGAATCTTGTTCTTAAAATAAGAGCATAGAGAACATTTCTTGTAATCTTCTCTTTGACAAAGAATATTTAGTTTTTTAAACATTTTGGGCAGTTAATAGTGTGAGCCAGTCCTTTTTTTATTAAATAAAACTTCTAGAAACTTTAAAATTTTGAAAGTACTAACAGTGCTTAGTGTAGTATTATTTTTAGTTTAAATCATTTAAATCTAATAGGAATATTGAGAATTTTTTCTGTTTTGAATCTTGTAAAGGTCTACAAAATAAATTATAAAATGAAATGCAGCCAACATGCAAAATTACTTTTTATTTTTACTACATAAAAATGACTAGAAATGGCCCTGAAGCAAGGTCAGAAGATTGCTATAGCTGCTGGTTTCAAACAGGAGCCTAAAGAGAATTCTTTCTGTGGTCTGTTGGCCATTTCAGAAATTTGGAAAAGTAATGGTCAATATATCAGAAAGAAATAGCAGGTGAGTATGGCAGACTTTTGGGGGTCTGCAGGGGAGAGACCCTGGCGCCTCGGGACCTGCACCATGCAGTTGACTCAGGGTGCCGAGAGAAAAAGGAGCTCCTCCCCTCTCTGGGGGGTGGCTGTGAGTGTGGCAGACTTTCGGCAGCCTAAAGGAGAGAGACCCTGGCACATCAGGACCTGCACCATGGGGTTGACTCTGGGTGCCAGGAGAACAAGGAACTCCTCCCCTCTCTGGGGGGTGGCTGTGAGCCTGCTGGCACGCAGGCTGAAAATCAAACATCTCATGTCATCCTGTCCCCTGTCCCATGCCCCCCCCCTTAGCAAGTGGAAGCAAGTTAACTACACATCTTGTGAAAAGATTGGCTATACTATTTAGTATGAGCTCCCCATATGCAAAGATATGGACAACCATTTGGAAGAAAACAAGAGACAATATGACAGATAGTAAAGATCCCTGGTTGTCTAGCTTTGAAATTTATGCTTTCTTATGTCTTGTTCTGTTGTTTTGTTGTGTTTAATTTTACTCCCTTTAAAATAAAATTTTAAAAAGTAATAAAAATGACTAGAATGCTTATCTAATAATCTTGAGTGCTTATTTAAATCAGTATGTAGTATGTTTCAACAAATACTGTATTTTTTGGTGTATTTTAGATATACATAATGAATTTGTACCTGTACATGATATGTCTTAGGGTTTTTTTCCCATTTCCCTCCCCTCTCTACAGCCCTCTTCCCCTCCTTATTTACAAAAAAGCTAACAAATATTATATTTTCTGAAGATGTAAAGATTTACAGTCATTAAAACAAGTTAAATGTGAAACAGGAATTATAATTATGATTTCTACAATCCTTATTTGTTTTCATTTTTATCTTTTAATTTTTATTTCAGAATGAACTTTACAAAATTTAAGATTGAATTGACTCTGTTCCTATAATAGAATCTCACTGAAATTTTTTTGCAATGCTAATAGGATTTTAAATTTTGTTAGATGCCATTTCAATAATGGTATAAAAATTCACTCTTCAGTAACATTTCTTTTTATTCAGACACCTGAATTATTTCAATAAGATTTAGCAATATTTAAATAGCCAACTTCTCTGACATTTAAAAATAAAATTTAAAAAAATGTTGGCTTTGGACTACTTTGACTTTTCAAATGTATGGCATCTTTACCAATTAAACTTAAAAGTCTTTTTGGCAAAACAAGTGAAAATACAGCTTGTGAGAAACATTTGACTGATGACAAACATGGCAAATACTACCTGTTATTTATACAATCAAAACTTTTTTATCATATTCCAAATTTTGTGTTTATTTCTGGACCTTAAGAGTTGATGTCATTTTTTCAGGTGTGGTGGTGCATTCCTGTAATTCCAGCATTCGGGAGGCTGGGGCAGGAGGATAATTGCAAGTTTGAGATCAGTCTGGGCTACAAAGTGAGCCGAAGGCCAGCCTGAACTGCAGAGTGAAACCCTACATCAAAAAGACAAAAAAAGAAGAGTTGATGGTTTCATTTGTGATTTTGTAGATTGTTATTTATGCATGAAACAAAGTAGGAAAATATATTGAAAAATGATTACATTTACAGAATACTCTAGTGTGTTACATTTCTTAAATATAAACATATTTTAATGAATATTAAGTAATATTTGAGAAACCAAAACAACAAAATTTCAGTGCCAAAAAGGAAAGATGGCTATGTAGTTGGTTTCTCTTAGTTCACTGAGGGATAAGTTTTGTGGTAGTAATTTTCTGGACAATGTTTTATGCCTATATTTTGTACTCTGAACAGCTACTGTGCATATATGCAATGTGTTGATTATTGTTACTCTCCTATCAGCCTGTTTTGAAATTGTCTTATTTCTTACTTTTTCTGTTTAAAATTTAAAAAATAAAATCCTTTGTTGGAATGCTTTACACTTTCCACAAAACAGAAAATAAAATAATTTCTTATATAATTAGTCATAAATACAATGCTCAAAGGTTTTTTTTTTTGCCTGAATACATGAGTATTGTCTAAAACATGTCTTTTTGTAGCAGCAAAACCCTCCACCACTGTGCTTGGGCCAATTAACAAATCTGTTGTAACACCAAGCTTCCCTGTCACTTCTCTGGCTGTCTCCTGCTAAACTTTGTTTCTTACAGGCATTTAAAATCTTCTACCACTGCCATAGCTACTGGTGCTGCTTGAACTTTGATAGCCACCTTGATTTCATGGCTTAGCAAAGTATCATTCTCCATCACCACAGGGCTCAGAGCTTCTGCCTCCAAAAGTTCTCCTTGGGTATGTGGAGCACTAGTCATTTCTTGCTTTGACAGAGCTTTCCTTACTTCACAGTTGTGACTGTTCACTGTATGGTATTTCTGAATGACATTCTTATCCATTGAATCATGATCATCAAAGGTTACAAAATCAAAGCATTTCTTGTTTATACTGCTTCAATCAGTTATAATTTCAATTATTTCAATTTCTCCATACTGTTCCAAATAACTTTGTGGGTTATATTCTTCAGTGTCTTCTTTAATGTCAACAACAAAGATCTTTTTCACAGTTGAGTGGGCACCTGGTCTTTGAGAATCTTCTCTTGAGAAAG
Organism: Dolichotis patagonum; assembly: GCA_004027295.1. Lineage (NCBI taxonomy): Eukaryota > Metazoa > Chordata > Mammalia > Rodentia > Caviidae > Dolichotis > Dolichotis patagonum. The sequence continues at coordinate 9,923 of PVJX010043854.1, forward strand.
CTCTCTTTGGTTCCACACAACTCTTCCACTGACCTTATGTGGCCTTGCATTCATGGCTGCATCCACCTCCTCCACAGTGTCATAGCTGACAAACTCAAAGCTGCTGGATTGCTTGGTGTTTGGATCTTTTATTACTACACAGTCTGTGAGTGTTCCCCATTGTTCAAAGTGGCTTCTCAAGGCCCATTGCTTCCCTGCCACCCTGGGAACCTTGGTGAGCTGCACAGGAGGAAATAAATCCTGCCCATCACCTCTCCACCACCTCCAGGAACCTTGGTGAGGTGTATGGGAAGAGAGAAATTCCATCCATTGCCTCTTTCTCATTCTAGGAACCTTGGCCCAGAGAAACCCCAGTGCCTGGCTCATTCCCCTATACCACAAGATGGGCAGCCAGTGTGAGTAGAACCTAGGACTTGGCAATAGGCTCATCCAGATGAGCCCAAGTTAAACCCACTCTAACAAGGGAAAATGCTTTGCATGAAGACCCCTAATTGGTTCTGTTATGTAACTATAGACTTTGCTTCAAACCAAGAATGATCAAAAGAGATAAAGAAGGTCACTACATACTTGTTAGGGGCAAATTTAAAGAGGAAGAGATAACAATCATAAATATATATGCACCAAACATGGGAGCACTCAACTATATAAGATGAATATTAACAGACATGAAAAATCAGATAAGCAATAACACAATTGTAATGAGGGACCTTAACACCCCATTGTCACAAAGAGATATATCAGCTAGACAAAAAGTTAGCAAAGAAATAACAGAATAGAAACAAACTGGTGAACAAATGCACTTCCTAGATGTGTACAGAGTGTTCCACCCAACAATATCAGATTACACAATTTTCTCAGTTACACATGGGATGTTCTCTAAAATAGGTCTTATAGTAGCCCACAGAACATGCTCAAAGAAGTGGAAAGGAATTGAAATTATCCCATATGTATTACCTGACAATGAAATTGGAAATTAATTACAAAAAAAACTAAAAATTCCATAAGCACAGAGAAATTAAACAACATCCTACTGAATAACCAATGGGTCAAGGTTGAAATTACATAAGAATTTGAACAATATCTAAAATAGAATGAAAATGAAAATATAACTCACAGGAATTTGTGAGATGCAATGAAGGCAGTCCTCAGAGGGAAACATCATGGGGAATTCTCACATCAGGAAAGTGAAAGAAGCACAAATAAACAACCTAATGACACATCTCAAGCTACTAGGAAAAAAGAGCAAGTCAAATCCAAAGGCCATCCAAGGGAGGAAATCATAAACATCAGAACAGAAATTAATGCAACTGAGACTAAGAAAACCATTCAAATAATTTGCAAATTAAAGAGTTAGATATTTGAAGAATAAATATTAATTGATAGACCCCTAACTAATCTTATCTAAAAATAAGAAAGAAAAAACTCAAATTTAAGCAGCAAGGAATAAAAAGGATAAAATCACAACAGATCCAGTGGAAATTCAGAAAATCATCAGTATCTATTTTGAAGATCTTTACTCTCATAAAATGGAAAACACAAACAAAATGGACACATTCCTAGAAATATATGAATTGCCAAAGCTGAATCAAGAAGATATAAAAACTCTGAGCAACCCAATAGCAGTTACTGAAATTGAAAACATAATAACTTAGCAACAAAGAAAAGCTCAGTTCCTGTTGCATTCAATAGTGAATTCTACAAAAAATTTAGAGAAGATTTAACACCAATACTCCTCAAACTCTTTAATGAAATTAAAAGGGAAGCAATTCCCCCTAATACATTCTGGGAGGCAAATAATACCCTGATACCAAAACCAGAGAAATAGCCAACTATAAAGAACTACAGACCAATATCCCTAATGCACATAAATGCAAAAATTGTCAGTCAAATACTAGCAAACAGAAGGCAGAAAATCATCAAGAAGATTATACAGCACAACTGGGATTCTTCCCAAGAATGCAGGGGTGGTTCAAGATACACAAATCAATAAATGTATCACACCATACCAACAGAGCCAAAGGCAAAAATGACATAATCATCTCAATAGATGCAAAAAAAGCTTTTGATAAAGTCCAACACTCATTCATGATAAAAAAAAATACAGAAAACTGAAAAAGATGATCTCTACCTCAATCTGATAAAAACCATTTATGACAAACCAACAGCCAACATCATGCTAAATGGCCTAAAAGTGAAAACTTCTACTCTAAAATCAGGAGCAAGACAAAGATGCCCACTATCACCACTTCTATTCAGGGTAGTTCTGTAAATGTTATCCAGAACAATTAGACAAGGGAAAGAAATAAAACCAATAAGGATTGGAAAGGAAGAAGTTGAATTATCATTATTTACAGATAATATGATAATTTACATAAAGACCCAAAAAACTACATAAAAAGACTCCTAGACTTAATAAGCAAATTCAGTAGCATAGTTCAATACAAACTCAGCACTCAAAAATCAATCACATTCCTGTACATAAACTTCAAATTCACTGAAACAGAAATTAGGGAAACAACACCTTTCACAAATAGCATCCAAAAAATCCAAAAATGCTTAGAAATCAATCTAACAAAGAAAATAAAGGATTTACATATTGAAAATTATAGTCCTTTGAAATAGATTGAAGAGGATCTCAGAAAATGGAAAGATATTCCTTGCTTATGAATGGGAAGAAACAACATTGTGAAAATGGCCATACTCCCACAGTTGTTATACAGATTTAATGCAATCCCAATCAAAATACCATTAGCATATCTCACAGAACTGGAGAAAACATTTCTAAAATTCATTGGGAAACAGAAGAGACCTAAAATAGCAATTTTGACAAAAGGGGCCAAATGTTCACTGGAAGAAAGCCTCTTCAATAAATGGTACTGGAAAAACTGGCTCTCTATATGCTGAAGAGTAAAACTACCATGTCTATCATGATACAGTAAAGACAAAATGGACCAAAGTTCTAAATATTGAAACTCAAACACTAAATCTACTGCAACAGAAAGTAGATAAAATCTTGAAGACAAAGGAGGAGACAGAGAGTTCGTGAAAAAAACCTAAACACCACAGGGAAAGAATAAACATCTTGGATCTCATTTTAGTAGGAGGCTTTTGCACATCAAAAGAAATCATCAACAGAGTGGAAAGACCACCAACAGAGTGGTAAAAAGTTTTTCCAACTGTCTCTCAAACAAAGGACTTCTACCTAGAACTTATAAAGAATGGAAAAAATCAGACCCACTCCCAAATTCAGAGACCCAATGCAAAAATTGGCAGTTGAGATGAACACTTTTCAGCATATAAATATGTGAAAAAACATTCAACATGACTGGTCATCCAAGAGGTGAAAATTAAAACAACATTGAGATTCTATCTCACCCCAGTAAGAATTGCTATCATCCAGAAATCAGCCAATACAAAATGCTGATGGAGTTGTAGAGAAAAAGAAACACTTTACCACTGTTCATGGCAATGTAGACTGGTGAAACCACTATGGAAATCAGTGTGTAGATTCCTCAAAAACTAGGTCCCATTCAACTGAGCTA